>CAXKVI010000342.1:0-2500 GCA_964058755.1 Campiglossa producta
AATCAAATTCGATATTTATAAAATCTGAATATTCATAACTTCAATATCATTGATGACCAATTGTTTTTAATGTTAATGATGGTTCATTAATTTCATCTAGTAAATATAATAATCGAAGAGATGGAAATGCAATAAATAATAATATAATTGCTGGAAGAATTGTTCAAATTAATTCAATTGTTTGACCATGTAATAAATTTCGATTTGTATATTTATTAAAAAATAGTATAAATATTAAGTAACTAACTAAAGTTGTAATTATTACTAAGATTATTAATGTATGATCATGAAAAAAGGTTAATTGTTCTATTAGGGGAGAATTTCTATCTTGAAGTCCAAAAGTAGCTCATGTTGTCATTTTATTTCTAATAAAAGTAAATATCTTTATATATGAAGCTTAAATCCATTGCACTAATCTGCCATATTAGAAATTATTTAATAAAGGTAATTCAGAATAACTATGTTCTGCTGGGGGAGTATTTTGTAATCATTCAATTGAAGATCTTAATTGTATAGGATATATTACTATTCGTTTAGAAATTAAACTTTCTCAAATAATAAATAAAAAAAATAAAATTCCTAATAATGAAATAGAAGATCCAATAGTTGAAGTGATATTTCATGTAGTATAAGCATCTGGATAATCTGAATATCGTCGAGGTATTCCTGCTAATCCTAGAAAATGTTGAGGAAAAAATGTTAAGTTTACTCCAATAAATATAATAATAAATTGAGTTTTTAATCATTTTGGGTTTATAGTTAATCCAGTAAATAAGGGATATCAGTGGATAAATCCAGCTATAATTGCAAATACTGCTCCTATAGATAATACATAATGAAAATGTGCAACCACATAATAGGTATCGTGTAAGATAATATCAATTGAAGAATTAGCTAAAACTACTCCTGTTAATCCTCCAACAGTAAATAAAAATACAAATCCTAATGATCATAATAAGGCGGGTGAATATATTAATTGAGTTCCATGAAGGGTTGCTAATCATCTAAAAATTTTAATACCTGTAGGTACTGCAATAATTATAGTTGCTGAAGTAAAATAAGCTCGTGTATCTACATCTATTCCTACAGTAAATATATGATGAGCTCATACAATAAATCCTAATAAACCAATAGCTATTATTGCATAAATTATTCCTAAAGAACCAAAGGTTTCTTTTTTTCCTGATTCTTGACTAATAATATGAGAAATTATTCCAAATCCAGGTAAAATTAAAATATAAACTTCTGGATGACCAAAAAATCAAAATAGGTGTTGGTATAAAATAGGATCTCCACCACCTGCAGGGTCAAAAAATGATGTATTTAAATTTCGATCTGTTAATAGTATTGTAATAGCTCCTGCTAATACTGGTAAAGATAATAAAAGTAAAAGAGCAGTTAAAACTACAGCTCAAACAAATAAAGGTATACGGTCAAAGGTGATTCCTGTTGATCGTATATTAATAACAGTTGTAATAAAATTTACTGCACCTAAGATTGAAGAAATTCCTGCTAGGTGTAAGGAAAAAATAGCTAAATCTACAGAGGCTCCTGCATGAGCTGAAATAGATGAAAGGGGAGGGTAAACTGTTCATCCTGTTCCAGCTCCATTTTCTACTATACTACTGACTAATAATAAAGTAAGAGAAGGGGGCAATAGTCAGAAGCTTATATTATTTATTCGAGGGAATGCTATATCTGGAGCTCCTAATATTAAAGGAACTAGTCAATTTCCAAATCCACCAATTATAATTGGTATAACTATAAAAAAAATTATTACAAATGCATGGGATGTAACAATAACATTATAAATTTGATCATTACCAATTAAAGCTCCAGGATGACCTAATTCAGCTCGAATTAAAATTCTTAATGAAGTTCCAATTATTCCTGCTCAAGCACCAAAAATAAAGTATAATGTTCCAATATCTTTATGATTTGTTGAAAATAATCATTGTTGCGTACTATGATTAAATGGCTGAATTTAGGCGATAGACTGTAAATCTATTTATAAGAATAAATCTTTTTAATCAATCTATAGCTTTATAGTCAAATATGATATTAGACTGCAATTCTAAAGGAGTAAGTTAATTACTAAAGCTTAAAAGATTTTACTAATATTTATAGCTTTGAAGGCTATTAGTTTTTTTAACTTAAAGCCTTAAAGATAAAAAAAAAATATTAATAAAATAAAGGATATAATATAGAAATTATAATTAAACTAAATATTGAAATAAATGAAAAAATAAATATACATTTAGTTGAAATATTATTTAAATATATATTAAAAAATCAGTTATTTTCAAAATAATTTAGTATAAATGCAGAAAAGCATAATCGTAAGTAGAAATATAAAGTAATTAATGTTGTTACTGTTATAATTAGTATCATAAAGTATTGATTATTTATGGTTAATGATTGAATAATGAATCACTTTGGTAAAAATCCAATAAATGGAGGTAATCCACCAAGAGATAATAAATTTAATATTAAAATAAAT
>CAXKVI010000342.1:15000-17500 GCA_964058755.1 Campiglossa producta
TATTTTATTTTATTTTATTTTATTTCATTTTATTTTATTTTATTTTATTTTATTTTATTTTGTTTTATTTTATTTTATTTTATTTTATTTTATTTTATTTTATTTTATTTTATTTTATTTTATTTTATTTTATTTTATTTTATTTTATTTTATTTTATTTTATTTTATTTTATTTTATTTTATTTTATTTTATTTTATTTTATTTTATTTTATTTTTAATTTATTTTATTTTATTTTATTTTATTGTATTTTATTTTTTTTATTTTATTTTATTTTATTTTATTTTATTTTATTTTATTTTATTTTATTTTATTTTATTTTATTTTCTTTTATTTTATTTTTATTTTATTTTATTTTATTTTATTTTATTTTATTTTATTTTATTTTATTTTATTTTATTTTTTTTTGCTTTATTTTATTTTAATTTATTTTATTTTATTTTATTTTATTTTATTTTATTTTATTTTATTTTATTTTATTTTATTTTATTTTATTTTATTTTATTTTATTTATTTTATTTTATTTTATTTTATTTTATTTTATTTTATTTTATTTTATTTTATTTTATTTTATTTTATTTTATTTATTTTATTTTATTTTATTTTATTCTATTTTATTTTATTTTGTTTCAGCCTTTTATATTAATCCCGACGAGTTCCTTAACTATTTTCTCTTAACTGTGCGTTAATGTGCTCATACGCCCCGGTGTGCCCACATCTCTTGTTAAGTTGAATGTGTATTATCCGAAAAAAAGTTCAAACTTAGATTTTTTTTGCTCATAATAATTTATTTGGGTATTTGTCTACTTTAAATAATAATTTATTTAGCAAAAACAAATACTTAACTGCGACAACTCGAGCTATTAATCCCAATATCAGTAAATATGCATATACCATTATTTGGCATTAAGTAGTCTAATAGCTTGCATAAATTAGCATATCCCAAGGCGTTTGTGTGTTAGCATTATCTCATGTCAAACCCCTCTCAATTGTCTGACATATGTATTTGAACACACTTTACCATTATTTCAAATGTCTATCAAATTTTCTATACAAATACGCACCCAAAGCTGTGATTGTGACATGCAGAATCTGCATACTTCATTTGCATGGAAGACAAACACAAAACCCCGACTTTTACATTCACAGTTTCACAGTCACGTTATAGCTATGGTTATGACTTTACGGTTATGGTTACGGTTATGGTTACGGTTATGGTTACGGTTATGGTTACGGTTATGGTTACGGTTATGGTTACGGTTATGGTTACGGTTATGGTTACGGTTATGGTTACGGTTATGGTTATGGTTATGGTTATGGTTACGGTTATGGTTATAGTTACGGTTATAGTTACGGTTATGGTTACGGTTATGGTTACGGTTATGGTTACGGTTATGGTTACGGTTATGGTTACGGTTATAGTTACGGTTATGGTTACGATTATGGTTACGGTTATGGTTACGGTTATGGTTACGATTATAGTTACGGTTATGGCTACGATTATCCTTGTAGTTATTAATATACTTTGTGCTTGTACATACTACACACTAGTTTATAGTAAATCTATCTCCGGAAACACAATCGCTGCCATTCAATTTATTTGCATTTATTATTTAACACACAAAATTAAAATTTCATACACACATACACGATTTTCCACAAAATTAAAATTTCATACACACATACACGATTTTCTCTTCCGAATATAATTAAATAAATCAGTGTTGCATGCATTGATTACAATTTATTGTACGTGACACACGCATAGTTGAGCAAAATTAAGCCAAGTAAGTACAGGGACCGAGGTAAACTATTATTTTTGAAATTATAATATTCCACTGTAAGAAAGAGTTGATCTATTTGGTATTTAAATCCGCCTTTAATTTTCATGAGTCAAACAATGTTGATCCGAAATTACTTAAATTTTTAAAAAATTAATAAACAACCATTAAAATGTTTGATTTAATTAAAAAAAAAATAAAAAAAAAAAATAAAAAAATTTCTTGAAAATTGGTCTTTTTAGAAAAAAGTTTTAAATATGTTTGGTTTTCGTTTCTTTTTTAACCGATAAACCACTTATAAATTTTTTAAAAATTTGTTTGCCTCATTTTGGTCCCTGATTTTAAATATTCAAATCAAATAGCAAGAAAATTGCTGTTGGCTCTTGGCATTTATTTACAAACGCGAAGGACTATTTAGTAATATAAGTAAGTAAAGGTGTATGTTACACTATTAACTACGTAAATATATATAAATAGTTGAATATGTTACTTATGCAAATATGTTTTCTTCATAGTGTAATCTTGACACCGTTAGTGTTTTGTCACATAGCCTTTAAATTCATGTATGGCTGCAAATACCCATATTTAACATTTGCAAACGATGCCTTAGCATTTGCATCTACAAATGTATGCACCCTGTACTGCATAATTATGCACTTACACAATAAATCTTGTGGTTTTGTTAATCTCTTGTTTTCAATTTTAATAATTATCACTTGT
>CAXKVI010000342.1:25000-40000 GCA_964058755.1 Campiglossa producta
GAAGGCCGAACACTTAACCGCTTAAAAGTCACCTTTTATTTGTTTGTACAAATTTTTCCAACATTTATCTATATCAATTTGCTTGTCCTTAAGCTAACTCATACAGAAAAGTGCCAAGGAAATACATACAAGCTAGTCAATTTGCCTTGTTTAACAGCAAAGTGTAGCCTCGATGACCGACCATGCCACAGGACTAGTTGAGGTGACCAAATGATTGTATCATTATTTCTTGTTGTTGTAACCTAAAATACATTATATTTGTTGCTGTTATTGAGTTCCATTACAAAATAAATGGGTGTGCTAATGGCCTAACATAACGACAAACTAACTAAGTGACCTTTTATGGTAGGCATACACCCATAGTAAATACATACAAACATATATACATACATACATACATGCATACATGCATAGTATGTATGTATACATATATGTATGTCGCAGGATCAGTTTTCACCGTGGCTTGAAACCTCAATTTTCTTTGTTACTAACTATAGAGTTGAAAAGGATGCATCATATTATATATATACATACATATGCAATCAGACATATATATTTACATACATACAAGCGTTGATGCCCAAACTACAAAGAGTGAAAGGAAATTGAGTGGAGCAAAAATAGCTTAAGGTGACTCCTCACATCAAACAAACTTGTAGTTGTTTTTTTTTTTGTCCTCTATGATTTCAGACCAGCAACTAACGAACGTGTACAACGTGTGAAATAGCATATGTGCAGTTATTTCAATGCATACTTATGTATGCATGTATGCATGAATGAGGCAATGACACCGATTTGATAAGGCTCGTTTCGGTTCCGGTTGCAGTTTTGCAATAAAAACAAATTTGTTAATGTAACTATTCTGGTTTTTGGTTTTGGTTTTTATAAGGTTAAAGTTACGGTTATGGTTATGATTGTGGTTAAGGTTATGGTTATGGTTATGGTTATGGTTATGGTTATGGTTATGGTTATGGTTATGGTTATGGTTATGGTTATGGTTATGGTTATGGTTATGGTTGTAGTTATGGTTATGGTTTTGCATAATATCATGGGTATGGTTATAATTATTTTTAGGAATATCGGTATAGTTATGGTCATGCTTATGGTTATGGCTGTGGCTAAGGGTATGGATTGATATCGTAATGATTATGGTTATAATTGTTATTATGGGTATTGATATGGTTATGGTCGTGATCATGGTCATGGTTATGGTTATGGTTATGGTTATTGTTATGGTTGTGGCTATGGTTATGTTGTGGTTATGGTTATGGTTATTGTTATGGTTATGGTTATGGTTATGGATACGGTTACGGATATGGTTATGGTTATGGATACGGTTACTGATATGGTTATGGATACGGTTATGGCTGTAGTTATGCTAATGCTTATGGTTATCGCTATTTCTGATTGAAGTGGTTTCGATTTTGATTTCACACTCTGGATATCGGTTTTATCCCTTGGTATGCCGATATTTGATTGAATGTGTGGGTGGATTTGCAATGGGGAGCAATAGCTTAAGTTTGTATGTACATATGTATATGAACAGTGTTTATTGTTAGCTTATTAACTTGCATTTTGCTCGAAGCTTATATACTTATATACTTGTACAATGTACATACTTATGTATGAAACATACGAACGCTATATACATTCAAACAACAACTTATTTCCACTGGTCAAACACAATACAACGTAAATGAATTGAGGGTCGTTCAATATTGTGTTGCCTTTGCACTTTCAACTATTTCTCACTGTTGTTGGCATCTTTAAAAAAAATCGAGTAATTTTTCTCAGCTCAAAAGCAAAGTGTGGAGCACCAGGTTGGCTGTTGAATGAGTTGTGTTTACTCAATGTATGTACGGTATGTACCTGCAAGTGTGCTTCCAAGTACTTAAACATGATTCACTGTTCAACTGGTTTTAATGAAAATATTGCACAAGCATTTTTGCACACATTTGTAGCCTACTTTGAGGCGTTTGGGCGCTTATAGGAAGTATGCAGCAATCGACTTAGTACTTTTAATTTCAGTTAGTTGGAAGCTGTGTATTCATCAAAAAGTTGAAAATAAACTTGAAACATTGCTGGAAGCAAGAGCTTGTCTGAATTTATATTTTTTACTTTATTTTATTCTTGTTTTATTTTGTTTTAATACCTCACTTTATGATAATCTGGACACACAAGCTAAATTTGTGTTAATTTAATAATTGACATATATTGTTACTACAACAAACTTTTTTGGTAATAAATCATTAACATTTCATTAGGGATTACCGGCATAAAGTTTGTGAAACTTTCACACAAACCTTCTCACACGAGCTTTTGTTGTGTCATTCAGCAAAGTATGTTCCTGGGTATGTGAAAGTTATTTAAACACGTGCCGTTTATGAGCAAATTGGGAAACAATTTACAACAAAATTAGGTAGAAAAAGAGAGCAAGTCTAGTTCCGGGTAAACCCAAAAAACATATGCACAGCTTTTGGCTCGCAAACGCCATTATGAGATTCAAAACTCGGTGTCAAGAATTTTTAAACTGTTTTTTTTTTTGTATAAGAAATAATCTTGAAAATAACCGGAACCATAACCATAACCGTAACCGTAACCATAACCGAAACCGAAACCGTAAACATAACCATAACCGTAACCATAACCGAAACCGAAACCGTAAACATAACCATAACCGTAACCGGAACCGAAACCGTAAACATAACCATAACCGTAACCGTAACCGTAACCATAACCGAAACCGTAAACATAACCATAACAGTAACCATAACAGTAACCATAACCATAACCGTAACCATAACCGTAACCATAACCGTAACCATAACCGTAACCATAACCGTAACCATAACCGTAACCATAACCGTAACCATAACCGTAACCATAACCGAAACCGAAACCGCAAACATAACCATAAAAGTAACCATAACCATAACCGTAACCATAACCGTAACCATAACCGTAACCATAACCGTAACCATAACCGTAACCATAACCGTAACCATAACCGTAACCATAACCGTAACCATAACCGTAACCATAACCGAAACCGAAACCGCAAACATAACCATAAAAGTAACCGTAACCGTATCAAAGCCATAGCCATAGCCATAACCATACATAACTATTGCCGAAACCGTAGTCGTAACCATAACCATAGCCAAAGCCATAGCCATAACTATTATTAACCATTGCGGAAACGGTAGTCGTAACCATAACCGTAACCATACCCATAGCCAAAGCCATAGCCATAACCATACATAACTATAGCCGCAACTGTGGTCGTAACCTTAACCATAACCATAACCATATTTATAGTCATAACCATAAAAATAACTACAATTCTGAAAAAAAATCATGAAAAGCTTTACCATAACACTAACTGTAAGCGTCACGAAAAATGAGCTGTTATAAGAAAATATGTACGTCCCATTATTATATGTACTCAAATTGAGCATTTATTCATTTCATAAGGAATAAAAAATCGTCCAATTGTACGAATAAATTACTGCTAAAAGTAGCATTACGCCCACCGTCAATAAATTAGTATGCAACTGTAATTCTCTTAGAGTGCCTTTAATTTTTCTTTTCTACTTTACACAGGATATTAGATGTAATTTTCACTCAGCGTGAGTAACAAAACCGGAAATGTGCTATGATTTTCATACAAGCCCATAAATAACGAATTATTGTTGCATGACCGAATCTCAGTGTGCGTGTGTGTGTGTGTGTGTTAATGCGTAGGCCTTCAAACTTTTTGTGAGGTGCGTTACACGTTTCTGGTTACGCTGCTCGATTATTTTATTTTGTGTAAGTTAATGTTAATTGCATAAGGCATAATTGAGTGACTAAATTACCAAACACGCCCAAAAATTATTTGCTAAATAGTTTTGACAACATCATCACGATTACGTTGGATTTAATTAGATGGCAAATTAGTTGGATGAAATATGTATGGCGAATGTAATGTGAAATGTCACTTTGCTGTTACTTTTTGAAAAAAGTGGTAGTAAGTAATAAAAAATCTTTAATCTGTCATTTCATTGATTCAAGTTTTTTTAATGACACCATGTGAATTTTTATCTTGAAAGCGAGTTTCTTTTAGAAAAAGCTCATAATTATTTAATTGGGCCTATTCACTTAATAGTTGTTTTTGATAAAAAATAATTTTACTTCACGAAGCAAAGAGAACCCTAATATACAAAACATCACACGGTATAATGTTCATGTATTTATAATTCTCTTCAAGTCTTTGGCACGTTAAACAACTTGCAATGCTGTAGTCAAAAGCTTTTGCTGCTCACGAAAAGCTCATTAATTTATGTCTGCTTGATTTGCACAATCTGCTTTTGGCATAATGGCCATTAGTTACTAAGTGTTTAATTTATGTCTAATAAATTTTTGTTCACAAGATGGTTTTGCATTTGAGTATCCATTACAATTAATTTTAAAAAAGCTATAAATTATTATTAAATTGAAACTGCATTAGTTAAATTTATGTGAAGCACTAACAAAAAATAAAAAAGAAATAAATAAAATAAAACAAAATAAAATAAAATAAAATAAAATAAAATAAAATAAAATAAAATAAAATAAAATAAAATAAAATAAAATAAAATAAAATAAAATAAAATAAAATAAAATAAAATAAAATAAAATAAAATAAAATAAAATAAAATAAAATAAAATAAAATAAAATAAAATAAAATAAAATAAAATAAAATAAAATAAAATAAAATAAAATAAAATAAAATAAAATAAAATAAAATAAAATAAAATAAAATAAAATAAAATAAAATAAAATAAAATAAAATAAAATAAAATAAAATAAAATAAAATAAAATAAAATAAAATAAAATAAAATAAAATAAAATAAAATAAAATAAAATAAAATAAAATAAAATAAAATAAAATAAAATAAAATAAAATAAAATAAAATAAAATAAAATAAAATAAAATAAAATAAAATAAAATAAAATAAAATAAAATAAAATAAAATAAAATAAAATAAAATAAAATAAAATAAAATAAAATAAAATAAAATAAAATAAAATAAAATAAAATAAAATAAAATAAAATAAAATAAAATAAAATAAAATAAAATAAAATAAAATAAAATAAAATAAAATAAAATAAAATAAAATAAAATAAAATAAAATAAAATAAAATAAAATAAAATAAAATAAATTAGAATAAAATAAAATAAAATAAAATAAAATAAAGTAAAATAAAATAAAATAAAATAAAATAAAATAAAATAAAATAAAATAAAATAAAATAAAATAAAATAAAATAAAATAAAATAAAATAAAATAAAATAAAATAAATAAAATAAAATAAAATAAAATAAAATAAAATAAAATAAAATAAAATAAAATAAAATAAAATAAATAAAATAAAATAAAATAAAATAAAATAAAATAAAATAAAATAAAATAAAATAAAATAAAATAAAATAAAATAAAATAAAATAAAATAAAATAAAATAAAATAAAATAAAATAAAATAAAATAAAATAAAATAAAATAAAATAAAATAAAATAAAATAAAATAAAATAAAATAAAATAAAAAAAAAAAACAAAATAAAATAAAAAAAAATTAAAAAAAAAAATAAAAATAAAATAAAGCAAAATAAAATAAAATAAAATAAAATAAATTAACAAATTTTAATTGTGTGAAACTAGCAAATATATAGATCATACATTAGGGACGACGTGCCGTATAAGTAACTTTATCAAGATTACTTCGTTTAACTCCACCGAATTTTTGGTGTGACTCCTCATTTTCTACTAAAATGATTTATATAACCGAGCTACAATTTTTTTTACTGCTAGCTCACTCCTACTACGTCATAAAACCGTTCTCACATGCATACATGTTTTCTCATTCTATTTACTCTTGAATTGCCGTTTATTTATTTGTTTGCTTTGTCATTTAAAATCTAGATGTCCTGCGGCAAGATGCCTTACTGATATATGCCAGTCATTCACATATACATATGTATTTATCTTTCTCTCACACATTTGATCTGTTATTACAGAGACGTTACATAGCAATGTTTGAATTTCGGTTGTGTGTATGAGCTCATTCAAATATCTACACTTATGTACTTTTGTATGTGCTATACATATGTATGTATGTTGTAATGTGTATCATTTATTAGTCAAGTGAAATATTAAGCTTGCAATAGCTGCTTTCATTCCAGTGAATATGATGACTACTATTGACACTGACAGATGTGGAAAGAGCAAAATGAGTAATTTTTTTTTTTTTTTTTTATTTGGCTTCAATGTCATACTAAATTGTTCTCCCAAAAAGTCAATTTTTTTTTCATCTACATTACAAAGGCCTTAACTTTATTCCCACCTCAGTGCGTAGGCAAAATGAGAGTCATAATTTTACTTGCATTTGTCACTTTCACTGTCGACTTTCATATTAAAGGCTCATAAACGAATATTTAAATAGTAATTTAGTTTTATCTTGCGGACATTTTCGTTGTTATTAGAAGTAGTAAATGCTAAATGGTACATACAGACATATACAGACAAACATAAAGAGAGCAAGAACATTAAACCCAGACATTAAGTATGTTGTCC
Organism: Campiglossa producta; assembly: GCA_964058755.1. Lineage (NCBI taxonomy): Eukaryota > Metazoa > Arthropoda > Insecta > Diptera > Tephritidae > Campiglossa > Campiglossa producta. Next base: position 31,598 of record CAXKVI010000342.1, read on the forward strand.
AAACATAAAAATGTCATTATTATCTTAAGTATGTCTGAGAATTTTCAATTAAAGTGACACTAAAGATGAAGATATTTTTAATGATGTTGAAGTTAAGAAAAGTGCTTAAGAGCTACGCCAACCACAGAAAGGTTCTCTTAGTTGTATAGGCTAGTAACTGTATAACTAACATCTGTGAGTATAGAACAGGCCTAGGCAGCTAGTGGGATAATTGTCCGAAAATCGGAGAACCAAATTCATACAAAATATTACGCTCTTTGCTTGGCCTAACGAAAAATGAATTTGTTGCTGCGCTTATGAGGTCGCTAAGATCGCACTGACCAATCAATGGACGTCGTTGGTTATACTCAGCTTCTCACTTGCAAGCATCGACTCAACAGTATACGCTGTGTAATGATAGTGAGTGAGGCATCAAAAACAGATAACACAATTTCATTGGTGCGATGACCACTTTTTCACCAATGCACACTTACTTTAATTTCTGCCGAGCCCTGGCTCTGTTTTTTCCTTCAACTACTTAATTCCACCCACCCTAGTACATCTAAACATGTGCAAATGCATTGTATTTTTATTACTTTCATGTTCTAATTTACTAAATGTTTGTGCATGAATACTCATTTCATTGTTATTGAATGCATTTGATCTATTTTAAGTAAAGCTCTTTATCCATTTAACGAGGTGGTGGCCATGTGTGTCAGCCTTTGAACTTAAACCAAATGCAGATGATTGCAAATCCACTGAATGCAATTTTAAAATTAGATTGAAATTTTTTGTAGAGCGATTTGTAATGACTAAAAGACATTTTTTTTTGTAATAGATATCGTCGCTCGCTTCCCAGAGGCATGAATGCGAAAATTTTCCAGATTTGAGTTAGTAGGCTAATCTCTAATTTTTCTACGATTCACGAAAATCCTGTGTTTCCAAAGTACAATGCTGATTTTTACCATTTTTTTGCTATATTTTTTGTGCAAGTTTTACTTTATTTTTTGCGTAACTTTAACTGTATTTTTAGGGTGTTTTTTACTATATTTTTTGCGAAATTTTAATACCTAAAATTTATAAATCAAACCAAAAAAGTAGAAGAGATAATTTTTAGACTAGTTGCAACTCTTTTAAAAAAGTAAACTATTTTTCACACTTATCATTTGAGAATAAAAAAAAAATTTTTAAAAAATTAATGCTTTTTTACTTGAAAATCAAACAAAAATGAATATTTAACAGGTGGCAACACTTTACAAAAATTTAACCTTTCTGTAGAATCAGCCTTCTTTTCATTTGACACATCAACTTTAAAAATAAAACAAACTATACATAAAAAATGCATTTTTTGAGAGGTGGCAACCCTCTTTAAAAAAAATTTAACCCTCGTTGACACCTCATTTTCGAAAATCGTTCCAAGAGTGTACCTTTGATTGCATGGTTGTCATCTATCTGAATTTTTATAGTATTATATTATATGCATATCATTGTTTTGATAAATTTAAAACAAAAAATTGTTTTCGAGATATCGAGCCCTCATAGCTATACCGCTTAACAGCTTACCTCAGTCACTCGATGCGCTTCTCTTCTACTAAAAAGAAATATAAGGTAGAACATACTAGCTTCCGGGAAATGGTAATACGTTTTTGGATAAGAGATTTTTATTGGAAATCTCTAATTGCACAAGAAGTATGTAAAATTCTTCTGTCGCGCCGTATTTAAAACTTTTAATTTGATTTAAAAAGTTTTTGCTACCAGGCAAAAATTTTAAAACTTACAATCAAAAGACACATATTAATTAAAGAACTTATTCGCCAACACATTTTGCCGACAATTACATAGATACCTTTATGACTGTACGTACCTGCCAACTCTCGCGAACTAAGCAGCAATTAGCAATTGTTAGATATCAGGCGAAAGCCTGCTGTGAGTTTTCACGAGAGGCTGAGTACGAGCATGCAAAGAGTAATCATACTACCGCAGAAGGGTTTCGAAAGTGTGATTTAGGATACATTACGTGGTCGTTTCACGACTTTTTTTTGGATGATTTCGAGATTGTTTTCGGAATGATTTTAGATCATTTCGGTATAATTTTCGTTATCACTTCCATTTCTGAATGTTTTCGGAATAATTTCTGGCCTTTTTGGGAACCATATCGTTGTTGTTTGTGAGATAATTTTTTGCACCCTTTTGGTATTACTTCGTTTCGGGATTACTTCCAGACTTTTTCGGCGCCATTTTGGAATGTTTTCGAGTTCACTTTAGAACTTTTTTTTATAGCCATATAACAATGTATTCGGAATCATTACGTGACTTTTTCGGGACCAGTTTGGCATCATTTCGGTATTGCTAACCTTAGGCACTTTTTCAGGGCATATTTCGGGACCATTTCAGGGTTGTTTTCGAAATAATTTTGGACCTTTTTGGGAACTTTTCCGGACTGTTCTCGAAATTCCATCTACTTTAGTGCGATCATTTCGGTATTGTTTTGGAATAGGTTTCAGGCTTTTTTAGGTTCCTTTTTATACTTTTTCTGGACCTCTTGAAATAGCTTTGAGGCTTTTTTTGAGCTATTTCAGAAACGTTTTTGTGATAATTTTCATATTTTTTCGGGATCTTTTCAGAAATGTTTTCATGTGCATTTTGTGACTTTTTCGAAACCATTTCTGCGTTGCTTTGGAATCATTTCTGGACTTTTTAGTGATAACTCAGGGCCCGAATCGTGGCATCCGTGATCGTACAACTCGTCACGTAAAATTTTATATTTCGGATTACGACTTACGTGAACGTACATTTTCTATCGTAGTTTCAGATTTTATTCAAAACTTTGTGAATTGAAAATAAACTAAGTTTCGTTTGATATCGTATCTAACAATCCCATTTCGCTTATACGACTGACGTATCACCAAATTTTCTCTCATCTGGTTTTCGATTCGTGATCGTATGTAACGAATCGACCCCTGGTAATGTTTTCAGAATCAACTCGTGTTTTTTCCGGACTGTTTCAAAATGTTTTTGGGATTACTTTGGGACTGTTTAAGGACTGTTTTCGAAATATTTTTCGGAAAATTTCCATACTTTTTCGCCATCATTTCGGTATTGCTTCGGAATAACTTCGAGACTTTCTTGTGAACCCATTTCGGGTGAGTTTTTTTTCTTAAAATCAGGGCCACGGTAAAACTTCGTACTGTCGATTTTAATAAGCTTTTCATCTCTAATTATAAGTTGATACTTTCGTTAGTTAATTATGACTTTAGTCCAAACACACAAACATCAAGTAGAACATATCGGTACCGCATAGCATGAGCACTGATATGATATCACATCATATCGAAAATCTTATCCCTACTGCAGCTGCAAGTGACTTCATTTGAAGGCAGTCAACTTTTACAAAATACTTGTAATTACACATAAAATGGTTGCAATTTCAAACTTTTCCACCCACGCAACTTTTTCAATGTGTACTGATGCATAAACAAATATATATGTACATATATATGCATACTTAACATTCACTCACTCTCAATACATATTTCATACTCATGCTCATATCTCATATGCAAATGTCATCAGTAACACCATTCGCCTCTCAGCAATGCAGTTTCGAATTCCAAAGATGTCGCTTTGCATTGCTAACACACCAGATTTCACGAAATTCAGTCCTTTAAATTTATCATTTGTTGTCAGTGGCGTGTCCTTGTCCTAAAAATAAACACGCAGAACAGAAATTGCGTGACCCAGCATGATGGCGCTGGCGGATGCGGTGCGGATGTGAAATGGAGATATGCAAAGTAGTATGAACTGTGCTTGTAATAACAACAATTAGCGTTGGATGCTGCGATGGAGAATGAGCTTTTGTGTGATAGTGTGTGTGCACGTGGATGAGTGGTTGTGCGTGTGTTGAGGCATTTAATGTCTTGCGGCAAACAGATGAATTAATTGTATTTTCTAAGAATTGTTTGACATTAATTTGCTTGATCCATGTTTATAAGGGTGATCAAGAGGAATAATAGAAGGGTTTAGATTTTCTGTCATAGAGAAATCTTTGGGCTATTTTGTAGAGCGGAAAAAAGAAAAAGAGAGGAAAAAAATTAAAAACGGGGAAAAGGAAAAATGGGTGAAAAGAAATGGATAAGGAAATGTAAAATGGAAAAGGAAGTAGAGTAAAGAAAAAACTAAAAGGATAAAATGGAAAAGATTTAAGCGGGACAGAGAAAGGAAAAAATCAATTCAAGACAGGGACAAGGGGCAAGTGACAATGGACAACGGACAAGGTACAAGGGACAAGGGGCAAGGGACAAGGGAAAAGGGAAATGGGGGAAGAAATTGGGAATGGGAAAAGGAATCGAAAGGGAGAAAAAAGTTAAATTATGGAAAAAGGGGAGATGAATTGGTATCATAAAGGGAAAGGTAAGAAGAAAGAGAGGAGGAGAGGAAAAATTAAACTGAAGGAAACAAAACGGTGTGATAGAAAAGGGGCAAGGGGAAAGGGACAAGGAAAAATGCAACCGGGGAAAAAGGGGAATCGGAAAAGGAATGGAAAAGGTTAAAGAAGATAAATTTTGGAAAAAGGGGAAATTAATTGGAAGCAAAAAGGGAAAAGTGAGAATAAGGAGAGGATGAGAGGAAAAATTAAAGTGAAGGAAACAAAACGGTGTGAAGGAAAAGGAACAAGGGGAAAGCGACAAGGAAAAAGGAATGAAAAACCGGAAAGGGAAAGGGAATGGAAAAGAGGAAAGGGAAAAGGAATGAAAAAGGGGAAAAAGATAAATTATGGAAAAAAGGGGAAATGAGTTGGAGACAAAAATGGAAAAATGAGAAGAAAGAGAGGAGGAGAGGAAAAATTTAACTGAAGGAAACAAAACTGTGCGAAGGAAAAAGATCTAGGAGAAAGCGACAAGGAAAAAGAATGGAAAAGAGGAAAGGGAAAGGGAATGGAAAAGAGGAAAGGGAAAAGGAATGAAAAAGGGGAAAAAGATAAATTATGGAAAAAAGGGTAAATTAATTGAAGGATATTAAAACGCTAGAGGAAAATTTAAAAGAGAAACGGAAAAAGGTAAAAGGGAGTATGGAAGTTTCAAAAGGTATGTAGGAGGAAAACAGAAACCGAGAAACGGACGAGGACGACGAAAAAAGAAAATGGAAAAGTAGGAAGGGAAGGGGGGGAAATAGAAACGGATTAGAAAAAAGAGACAGAAATGTGAAGTTGGGGAAACAAGAAGGAAATATTAATTGGAAAGATAAAGTGAAAGTTTGAAGGAAAGAAAGGGCAAAATAAAATGTATAAAGGTGGGAGAAAAGAGCTGTTTTAAGTGGGGAAAGGGGACAGAATGGATTGAGAATATCATAAAAATTATAGAGGGATAAAGAAGGGAAAATTAAAAGTAATGGGGAAAAGTAAGAAAGGGAGGAGTAATACAAAGAGGCGCAGAAAGGGAATGGGAAAAGGAAAAGTCGAGGGAATAAAAAAGGACAGGAAGAAAAAACTTTCGTATGTAAAAACAAATAGGAAGGTTAATGGCGGAAGAATAATTAGAAGTAGAGGAAGAGATTCAGATAAAGGATAAGGATGAGGGAAATGGTAATTTCAAGGAAAGTAGAGAAGGGTAGTGGGTAATAGCTAGATATACGATTTCCTATACAGGAATATTTCTCTGAACTTGAAATTTGTCTATGGATTCAGAGCTTTGTCCTTTTCTTCCCAGAACTTGTGTTCGCTGAAACTTAATTAAAAATCTTTTCTTGGACATATTTCACTTTTATTATGCATTCATGTTGTATGAAGAAGAATGGTACATAGACACCACTCCCATATTTCAAGTTTTATATTTTCTATGAAACCAAAGAATAAAAGCTTAAAATGTAATAAAATCCGTTACGATGGGTGAAGCGTGACTACTCTGTTGAGGTGCTTTGTTGGCAACATTAATAAGTGTTAATATATTTTCACATAAACATCTTGACACTTAATGGAAACAAAGTGTAACTAAAGCATGCCACTTTTGCTCTCTTTCTGCACATTCGACTTCGCTTGACAGCTTCATAAAAAAAAGTAATAATAAAAAGGGTACCCCATGAACTAGCTCTCATTGCTTTGTTCTGTGGGTGTGCATGACTGAGAACGTAACACGACAAGCAATAATTACTAGTACGCATTTGTTTAGTTAGAAAGTTGCTTGTTGTTGCTTTTCCGTACACATTTCATGCGGCTCCATGCCCTTCAGCTTTAATTGAAATGCACTTGTGGTGTACCAAAGGACATTGAACGCAATGTTGCAAGCCATTTGTACTCTTACTAGCATTATCCCTTCGGCTGCCTCCACATCGTCAAGCATGTTTAAGGTTTTTAGTTTTTATGTACAGATGTGGTAGAGAATGTTACAACACTCCCTTGCGCTAGTTAGTTTTAGTTGTATTTATAGCGCATTGAAAGTACTTTTTTTATTACTCTGATTCAAGTTGGTTGTGCGATTCTGGATGTCATGTTTAAGAAAGGATTACGAGTAATTTTGTATGAAATTAGAAGATTAAATTTTGTACATTATTTATTTGCTTTCTACTGAACTATACATAAAATTCAGATGAATAAAATAAAAAAAATAAAACAAAATAAATAAAATAAAATAAAATAAAATAAAATAAAATAAAATAAAATAAAATAAAATAAAATAAAATAAAATAAAATAAAATAAAATAAAATAAAATAAAATAAAATAAAATAAAATAAAATAAAATAAAATAAAATAAAATAAAATAAAATAAAATAAAATAAAATAAAATAAAATAAAATCAAATAAAATAAAATAATATAAAATAAAATAAAATAAAATAAAATAATATAAAACAAAATAAAATAAAAGAAGCTAAATTAAAATAAAATAAAATAAATTAAAATAATATAAAATAAAATAAAATAAAATAAAATAAAGTAAAATAAAATAAAATAAAATAAAATAAAATAAAATAAAATAAAATAAAATAAAATTAAAAAATTAAGTAAAAAATAAAAAAAATGAAATGAAAAATAAAGTAAAAAAAAAAATTAAAAAAATTAAAAAAAAAAAAAATTAAAAAAAAAAAAATAAAAACAAAAAAAAAATAAAATAACATAAAATAAAAAATAAAATTAAAAAATAAAATAAAATAAAATAAAATAATATAAAATAAAATAAAACAAAATAAAACAAAACAAAAGAAAATAAATAAATAAAAAATTAAATAAAGAAAAAGCAGAAAAAGACAAAACTAAAAAAAAAAAAAATTCAAAAAATAAAAAATAATATAAAATAAAATATAAAAAAATAAAATAATATAAAATAAAAAAATAAAAAAAATTAAATAACATAAAAACGAAACAACGTAAAAAAATAGAAAAAAATCAAATAAAACAAAATAAAATTAAAAAATTTGAGAAAAAACCTGAAGCCTAACCTAAGCCTGAAAGTCAAGTAAAAAGTAAAGTAAAATAAAATAAAATAAAATTAAATAAGTTAACATAAAATTAAAAAAAATAAAAAAAAAAATACAAAAAAAAAAATAAAAAATCAAATAAAACAAAATAAAATTTAAAAATTTGAGAAAATCCCTTCCCATTCTAAGCCTGAACGTCGACAACATCTTTTTATAAGGCCATGGGAATACTAGGAGTAAAATTATATATTTTTGAGGATATATATTTTGGGGGAGGTTAGGTACTACATACCTTCTTTGTGGTACAGAGAGTAAAATTATTCTTTCTAAAATATAGAATATTTGAAAATTTACTATGAAATATATCGTAAAAAATAAGAAACTAATATGGAGAACTCACCTGCAACCGACAGCAATTCATTTAGTACTCCAATTTGTTTGAAAATTTTCTATTTTTAAAAACAATTTTTTGTTGTCATACTTTTTTTGCGAAATATTTTTCTGCGCTTATATGTTATTTATAAGTTTATCCTAGTTACAAAGGTTTGATACACTCATACTCAATCATAATTATATGGTATGTATATTTGTGTGTGCTCATAATGGTTGTTTGGATGTTTTTTATATTTATAATCGTATACTTTGATGTTGTTTTGATATAATTATGTACATTCGAATGAGCATGTTTACGAGTTTTGTGAAATTATTTCAGTTTTATGATGAACATATTTTTTTCTGAAGCACCTTTTTTTATGACTTTGAACTGCATAAATCATTAGCAAAGAAATACAAAATGCATTAAAAACGTATAAAAAATACTTAATTTTTATTTTATTTTATTTTTTTGAAGATTTTTTGGATTTTTTCTTTATGTGTGTATGCACAGTAGCGTTCATATTAAGAGCAGCGGGAGGTGCTGTAACAGTATATTAATACATTTAGTTTAATTTTATTCTACTTTATTTCATTTTATTTTGTTTTGTTATATTTTATTTTATTTTATTTTATTTTATT
>CAXKVI010000343.1:0-45102 GCA_964058755.1 Campiglossa producta
CCCATATCGTCGAGGTTTGCTCCATCCCGGAGGTTGCCTATCAACGACGAGTTGTTCCGATTAACTGCCCGATGTGGCGTTGCAGGAGTCCTGCTGCCTGTAGCGTTAGATGTTAGTCGCTCAGCGTTGGCTGCTACCACCGTGACGTCGAGGACTTCCTCGTCCTGTAGGCTGTCCTCCATCTCCGAGTTGTTCACAGCACTATCGCCAAGAGACGTGGCGGATAACATGCTTTCCGCATCGGAATCCTCCGCTTCCTCTTCTGGTAATAAGTTTTCCGGTTCCCCCGGAGCAGCCGAGAAGGCAGCGCGCTGAGCATCACCACGATATACGTGGATAACGATCTGGCCTACGCTGTAGTGTACTAGGCCGTTGCACCTTTTGAGGGGCTCGATTGACTCTTTATTCATGGTGAACACCACCTGTCTGTCGGGCCCTACCGCATCCCCGACCAGATTGACACTCCAGTCATGCGTTGGGAGGGACGGATTCATTAGCCGTAGCATCCCGAGTATTCTCTCGGGTTCGTCAGGGATGGCCGGAATCCACGCCCTTGCCCTTGGACGAGCTGGAATGTCCTTCCAGTCGACGACCTCTATCTTTGCGCCCTGGTAGACTTCACCCAGTTTAGCAGCTGCTGCCTTGTACAGTGCTACGGTTTTTGCATCCTCGCATGCGAGTAATTTAATTTGACCCTGGTGCCAACCCGCATCCGTTACTCGTGCCGAACTACCCGGAAACTCCGGAGCAACGTTGAGAAGAATGTTGCCGAGTTCATTTCGCACGTAACGCCACCGGTCCTTGGGGATGGCCAGACGGTCATTGCCTCGGTCAAGGACGCCTATAAGGATCCTGTCCTTGGTTACCTCAGCAAAGCTTAGTTTGCCCGCTCCAGAGGTATTCTGATGCCGCTTGGGAGGGGGAATAAACTCCAGATCCGATCTCTGGCGCTTGAAAGGGTTAACTTTTAACCTCTTTGGCATGTACGAATTTTAGAGGCACCGGAATTTAAAAGCGCAGAGTATCAAGATCTGTCCCAAACCATTTTGGATAATGAGGACACTCTGACCGATTTGAGATTAAATGACGGTCTAATATTCAAAAGGGTTAAATTTCGTAAAGGTGTGGAGGATGAGGAGGACTCGCTATGGAGGCTGTGGCTACCGTCAGGGTTAACCGAGGAGGCGATACGGCTGGCACATGACGCACACAGAAGCTACCATGGAGGTTGGAAAAAGAGTTTGGAGCGCGTTCGACTATTTCTGGCCAGGGCAGGCCAAGGACGTTCGGAAGTATGTGGGCAGATGCGAAACCTGCAAGACGGTAAAGGCGATCAATCAGCCGTCCAGGCCACCTATAGCGAATACCTTCACTTTGGAGAGGCCATTTCAGCGGTTTTTTGCGACTTTTTTTGGCCTTATCCTAGATCTAAACGACGCACACTGGGGCCGATAATGAGTTTTTCAAAAAAATAAAAACCCGGTATTGTTCCCTATAAAAATCTACACTTCTGGCCCAATTTTCAGCTTTCTATCGTTTTTCAGTTGGGAGTTATCCATACGCAAACATGGCAAATTTTCCAAAAAATGATTTTTTTTCAAAGTGAGAACTTTGAATGTGTATTTGAAATAGTTGGTGTAAGAGAAGGATATAAAATTTTATTATTCTGCTTTTTTCATTATATTAAGTGAAGCTTATGTAATCGATTAGTGTTTTTTTTTGAACTAGATGTTTTCAAAAATTAATTTTTAGTATAAAACTAAATGTGCCTCTTTTTTTTAATATTTTTTTTTCAAAGTGGATTTTTTAATTTGCGCAAAAACGTTGCAAATGTAAACATTCAGCAGCAAAATATGATCCTTTGTGACGAAGAATCCGAGTTCAGAACCAAAAATAAAGTGCGCATTTAAAAAAAATGAGTTTAGAAATTGCATTCCAATTTTAGTTGAAAAAAAAACACCTTTATCTGGTTGAATTTGATTCTGTTCTATCCCAAATTTAGTTGATCCATTATTTTCCGCTTACTTTAATTACAAATTGTGGTTAAGGTTACTTGCCAAGCCAGGTTTCTTTAATTTAGACTTGTAAGCTGTATTATAATATGAGTTCTTTGAACCACAAGTTGTGTTACTCAAGTTTTGTTTTTTTCTTATGTTAGGCATGAAAATGTGTGGGGAATATGTGTTCTGCTTAAAACGCTAACGATGAAGCTCCTAATTCCCATATAAACATACTTGTGACAGAAAACTTTTAATATCTCGAAACAAGAAAATTGGAGAAAATCATTTTTGAATACATACATATGTAACTGCTCCTGCATATTTCCTTTTATTAACTCAGACACCCTCTAGTTATAGCTATTTACTACGTTTTATCACTGTTAACTTAGTTCTTAGTAAAGATTTCAGAATAAAGAGAAAAAATTTCACTAACGAGTTAAAACGTAGTTTTTTATTAGTTATAGCGATTCTAATGCAAACAAATTGATTTCAGGTTTAAAAAAGTTATCAATGTGTTGCAGTATGGCCGTGAATGGGGTAAAGTGCTACACATCTACAAATCTTGTAGATGCATAACGATTCTTATTCAAAGAAGTTGATTTCAGAATTTAAAGAAAAAACATATGCTATCAATGGGTTAATACATAGCCGCTAATGGGTTAATATAATACACATTGGCCATTTTTGTACAGACATACAAATATTGATTTAAATAATTTGGTTATAGATCTTGAAAAAACAATTGGTCACCAAAGGGTTAATTCATGACCGTTAATGGGTTAAGATTCCAAAAATGACTCGTTTTAGTGTAGATACTACAAATATGATGTGAATATTTTGATTTAGGAATTAAGTGAAAAAAATTTGGGTCAAAAATGGGTTAATGCGTGGTCGTTAAAAGGTTAAAATTCTTGGGATAATTTTGTTTTCCTCAGTTTTGTGAATTCGACAGCTGGTAAACTTTTGTTTCGACTCTTGTGTTAATTCAGTTCTCGTCTATTTTCTTTTACACATTTTGTGTTGATTAGACAATAACATATTTATATCGAAATTACCGAAACCCTGAAAGAAAACGGCATCCATCTTGTTCGTTGCTTTCATAACGTTGATATATTCTCTTTGGCACAGGGGATTTGGGGTCGGACGTGGAATTCGAAACTAGTTATTTTGCTATATCCTGCATTTCGACGCGAATCGCATATTTTTCTTTGCCGAACGACTTCGTCAATATACAGATATATTCGAGCAGTGCAATTTACTATCCAGTACATTTTCTGTTAATCTATTCTTTCATGAGTTGGTAGAAAGGCCTCGATGGCATATCATGGGTTTCATAATTCAATTTCCATTAGGATTGCCAAGAGATAACTTGGCGAGAAGCCTAACTGAACCCAAAAGTGTTCACTAATTATATAAGCCTTTGTACGTGGCATGGTAATACATTTTCTTCTCGAAGTGGGTCATTCCACTCAGAGCGTACTCTCCATTAATACATTTTTTTTTAGCTCCATGCATAAATTGCTTTTGTGCCTGTCTCAGTAACTAGCGAATTTCGAGATTGTATTCACTTTTTCTTTCACATTTCGATTTAATCGTAATGCGGGTCACCTATTACAAGGATTAAAAAGCGAATCAAGCGGGATGCAGGGTAGCGCTGTTAACCTCACCGGATTTGACATTAAGTTTCAAATTTAGTCGATTTTTTTTTTTTTCGTTTTATCTGGCGAATCTTCTTTTGCCCGGCTAGCTCGTGGTAGAACTAGAGACTCTTATCTAGGGGTGAGTCGTGCCCCACGTTTTGGTTTAATTCTTAGAAATGGAGATCTCGCCGGTAAACCTTCTTCCTGTTCGCTTCATTGACCGGTCTTCGAAGCGAAGCAGGCTTGTTATGGTTTGCCTTCCATTAAGTCATTTTTGGTTTAGGGTGATTGGGCATTACTCGCGGTTTTTAGGTGACAGTTTAGATACACGCTCCGGTTTGACGTTTTATCGATAGTTTTCTTGAGTTGGTATGGTTGTGCACAGCTGGCAACACCAAATATTCCCATTGAATGCAAAGGTACCAATAACGGAACTTTTAATTTCCATGAAAATAAGTATTTGGTGTGTTCCTGGAGTGGCATGAAAAGAAAAATATGCGTACTTAATCTAAATTTAAACAGCTATATATCTACAAGGACTTCATTAAACAATTCATATTCAAATTTTTTAATTGATACTGGAGCCGATATCTCCATAATTAAAAAACAGCAAATAAATAATAAAGAAAAAATAAATACTGAACAAATCACAGATTTGTAAGGCATTCGTCGGGGAATAACTAGCACTTTAGGCACAATAAAAACAGATCTAAAAGGCGATGACCTTCTAATTTATCATAAATTTCATGTTGTAGAAGACAACTTTCCAATTCCATGTGATGGAAATAGGCCTAGATTTCATAAAGAAATACAATTGTATTCTAGATTATGGAAAAACAGAGGATAAACTAATCCTAATAGTACATTTATACTGCACCAAATTTGGAGAATTTGAATGAGTCATTTCGAACATGTTTACACTGGCAAATTTGCATTTGGCTTCACTTTCCCTGCAAGAATCTTCTACCAGAACACAAAGCCACAGAAAGAAAATGCACAACTGTGATGTTTTAAACACCAGTAGAGTAATAATAAATGAAGAGTCAAGAAAGCTTCTGCCTTTTCTTGGTAGAATTGGTCAATTTTGTTAAAAAAAAATAGTTGAAATTGTTATTTACAGCTGTTCATAATGAAAAAGTTATAACACGTTAATTACCCATTAAGGTTCTTGATGGGCAATTCTAAATATGGAGCACCCGCATGGTTGCTATTTGGCTGAACTGTGGATTGTATTGTTCGGCGAATGAGGCCAAATGTGATGGAATTCCAAATTTGGAAAATGAGATTTGCATGAAAAAAAGAGCCAAATTTGGAATTTTTCGCCAAATTTACCAAATTTGGTGCGGTGTAAATGTACTTTAAGACCATATGATTTCCCTCAAACAATAACAATGAATCTAACAAACTGTCTGTCGGTCAACACAATCACAATCCCAGCTAGATCGGAAGTTATTAGACAAATTAAAATAAATACAAATAACAAAAATATTTTCATACCACACCAACAATTATCCGAAGGCATTTATATTGCAAATACTATTACAACTAAAAGCGCCATTACACCGCACAAAATTTGGTAAATTTGGCGAAAAATTGCAAATTTGGCGCTTTTTTCCATACAAATCTCATTTTCCAAATTTAGAATTCCATCGCATTTGGCCTCATTCGCTGAACAATACAATCCACAATTCCTCAAAATAGCAACCCTGCCTGTGTTCCACATTTATAAATGCCCAGCAAGAACCTTAATGGGTAATTAAAAACTTTTGCATTATGCACAGTTCTAAATAACAATTTCAACTATTTTTTTTATGATATTGGACCAGTTCCACTAAGAAAAGAGAGAAGCCTTCTTGATTCTTCATTTATTATTACTCTACATATGTTTAAAACATCAAGGTGGTGCATTTTCTTTCGGTGGCTTTGTATTCTGGTAGAAGATTCTTGCAGGGAAGGTGAATCCAAATGCAAATTTGCCAGTGTAAACAGGTTCGAAATGACACATTCAAATTCGCCAAATTTGGTGCAGTATAAATGTACTATAACGAGCAAACATTCGTTAGAATTCTATTAACACGACACATAACAACATAACTATTCAAAATTATAAAATTAATACCGAAAATTTAGACGATTATACACTAATTAAAGCTAACACACTCAGTAAAAGTTGCACAGATACAGAAAAATTAAACAGAGTAACCAAAAATGTTCCAAATTTTGTTAAAGCTCAATTAACATCACTTTGCACAGAATTCATAGATATATTTGCACTGGAAACAGAACCAATTATACAATATACCAATTATATATGAAGGATGACAACCCCGTTTATATTAAAAATTATAGATTACCCCCAAAAAAAAAAGGAGAAATAACCAAACAAGTAAATAAGCTAATTAAAGATGATATCATAGCACCTTCAATATCGGAATATAATAGTCCAATTTTATTAGTTCCTAAAAAATCACTTCCAGGAAAAACAGAAAAAAGAAGGAGATTGGTTGTTGACTACAGACAAGTAAATAAAAAATTAGCAGCAGATAAATTCCCACTCCCAAGAATTGATGACATTCTAGATCAACAGGGAAGAGCAAAATATTTTTCATGCCGAAAATGGCACATAGAGATTCAAAAGATTACCATATGGATTAAAAGTAGCTCCAAATTCATTTCAACGAATGATGACATTATCATTCGCTGGCCTTAAACCATCTCAAGCATTTCTCTACATGGATGATTTAGTTGTATTAGTTTGTTCAGAAAACCATATGCTAAAAAATTTAAGAGACGTGTTCTCTACATGTAGAAAATACAACCTAAAATTACATCCAGATAAATGCCTATTTTTCAGCCAAGAGGTAACTTACCTAGGACATAAATATACAAACAAGGGAATATTACCCGACCCAAGCAAATTTGAAACAGTTCAAAATTACCCAGCGGCAAAAACTGCGGATGATGTTAAGAGATTCGTAGCTTTCTGCAATTACTACAGAAGATTTGTACCGAATTTCGCGGAACACTCACGAAAACTAACTAGGCTTTGCAAAAAGGATGTTTCCTTCGAATGGACAGAAGAATGTCAAAAAGCTTTTGTCTATTTAAAGGAAGCATTAATTAGTCCAAAACTTTTGCAATACCCAGATTTCGATAAAGAATTCTGCATAACAACAGACGCTAGTGGGTACGCTTCTGGGGCAGTCCTTAGCCAAGAACATGATGACAAACAGTTACCAATTGCCTACGCTTCCAGGTCCTTCACAAAAGGTGAAACCAACAAAGCCACAATAGAAAAAGAACTGGCCGCAATCCATTGGGTTGAGCAATAAGGCAAAAAAGTGGACATGAACGCATCACTGACTTTTTTTGCGTTCGCACCGCCAATTGGTCGTATAAATATGTAGATTTACCACTGCAGCATAAGTCCAGTAATATATAAGCATACATACATACCGCCGTGGTGTAGCGGTTAAGTGTTCGGCCTTCTACACCAGGCGGTTCGATGCCCGGCAAAAGTAACATCAAAAAATTATTTAGAAAAAGAATTTTTCTAAGCAAAAAATTAATTTACTTTGCAAGTGCCGTCCGGAGTCGGCAAAAAACTGTAGCTCCCGCCAACTTGTAGGAAAAACTCAAAAGCAACACACCAAAAGTTGGAAAGAGAAGCTCGACAAAAATCTCGTTAGAGCTTATGATAACCTGTTGGTATATCGCCGCCATTAGTTTTTTTGTTTTTTTTACATACATTGTAGATACATTCTTTGTTACTCTCAACTGGCCATTATGTATTAAAACAAGTGTTATACAAAAAGTATATAAAGGTAGAGTTAAGAGAAGATAGTGTAGAGGTTTTTTTTTTATTTAGATTTCACACTTCACATGGTACTCAATGTATTTTTCGCGCGCCCTTTCGCGACGACCGGGCGCTGCGCGCCGCGGCTTGGCCCCAACGACTTAAGCAGGTTTGATATGAGCCCCTTGCGATCCTGTCTGAAATGAAATACTATAATTGAGCAATAAGACAAAATTTGACTTCTTTCCGAGTGGTAATAAACCAAACCTTAAAATTTTGCTACATTTTGTGTTATTTCACATTCAGTTGAGCAATAACACAAAGTTTGTGTTATTGCCGTTTGGGTTATTTCACCCCCTCGAAATTTTCATTGCAGAACATACGTTGGTTGATACAAAGGTGGTAGCACTGATCAAAGCTCATAAGAAAAGGTACATGTTTCCTTTAAGGGTCAACTGCTAATAAATTAGCTAAAATTATGGGAGATAGCTCAAAAGACGGGGTTAGGCCCCAGGATTACGAATCCTTTTTCATATTTTGCCTCTCTGAAGAGATATTTGCAATCAAAGTTGCAAGTTTTCATGTGGTTGTTGTAATTTTATTAGGCTGTACCTAAAAACGCGCAAAAGAATGCGTACCGTGGCACGTTCCCACGGTTCAGGCAACCACCCGGACTTGGGATGGCGTAGCCCAGGGTTATTTATAATAAGCGCGGCCGAAGGCCGCCAACTCAGAAAGGTATTTCGCACATAATTACCATGGATTCCGCCCGAATTTTGGTATCAGACCCGGGCCATTTTTCGGTTTTTTGACCATAACTTTTCACTAAAACAAAAAATTAAAAAAGCGCTTCAGGATTCGTGATCCTGAGTTTTCTTCCATAATTTTAGCTAATTTATCAGCAGTTGACCCCTAAAGTCCCGTTTACATTGCTCGATTTTTGATTAAATTTCATGTTGATTCTGAAAATTGACTCGTGTCAACGGGCCTTGCAAAATTGCATGCAACAAAGTTGGTAGCCAGCCGAATTTTGATCAACTCAACATTCAACTTTTGCGTTTGTTTACGAACTGACATTCGTTAATTTTTTGCATATTTTGTTGACAAATTTTGTAAAAAATTAAATAAAAATAAATGAAGTTTTATTTGTGGATTGAATCCAAAAGCGTTAAGACAACGCAATGCCAATGCAGTCTGGTTGGTTCGATGTCAGCCAGAACGGATAAAACACTACGTCTAAAGGTCACGACGCGACGCGACCAAATAGTTGCCTACTTGATCAACATTTTTGTGTCGCGTGGTGCGGCTGTCGCTAGTTGTACTCTCCATAAGAACACATGCAAAGAATATTTGGTTCCTTTTTTGGCGTTGAGTCCGCTTAGGGGACTTTTTACGCATTCAACACCAACACCCAGAACAAACCGTGTGCATTCATACCATCTAACCAGACGAGTTCGTAAGAAGCTCCGTTAGGACTCCCAGGCCGGTGCGCTCACGCTCCTAGGGTTATCCCTTGATACATACTCCGTTATTGGATTCCGGAAAAACTCCGTGCTTACCCCTCGCTCCCATTAGCACGCCTTCGAAAGAGCTGTTCGCTCCTTTTGGAAGCATTGTAATGCCTAGAATTGTTTATTATTGTTATTGTTTATTTGCGGGACTAGCTCTGTTTCTGTTGTTGTTGGTATTTTAAAGAAGCCTAATCCTGCCCAGAAGTAACGCTTTTGTCCTAAATTGTCATCCAATGAAACGAGCAGTTTCAATGGGCTTGGACCAACATGAAATTAGCTTAAGAAGTGTTAGCTCCGAGGAGCAGACGAATAAGTAGTTAGTCTCGCGAGAAGTGCCGCATGCCGGGCAAACATTGGGCAACGCCGGGCTCAGTCTGGATAAGTAATTTAACTTTAACTATCAATCTTATCCTTCCGGAAGGAGGGGTAACATGACTGTTATGGTTAACGCATTTACAATGGAGCTGTAAGGAAGGCGGTCGGCATGATCTAGTGGTGCACTGTGGCTAGTCATTGTCGGCTGGGGTGGGTTCTTGCCAACCTTACTGTCCTGCGTCATAAACAGAAAAAAACTATCATACCTATTCAAAACGCAGAAACAACACTGAAACGAACATCCGGTTAAACCCGGATTCCACGGACAAACCGTTAAAATTCAAAGCCTGGCCGGTTAAATTCAAATTCAAAAAAAACTTAACTGGCAACTCAAAAGCAAATCAAAATTTTAAAATAACGCAAACTAACTGAAATTTGAATAAGTTTAAAACAGAGACTTGTAACAAAACTCGTACCGAAACGAAACTCGCGTTTCTGGCGTTTCTATTCCAAGAAACTTTAAAGGATAGAAACTAAATTCGAAACAAAATTATTGTAACGGTTTCAGCAGAAATAAAATCTGTAACGAAACTAAATTAATTTTGTTCCTTGTAACAGAAACCGAAACAGAAACCAAATGAATTTTGTTTCTCAGTAGCAGAACTCTAAACATTCTTATAATACTATTTGCACTACACTAGGATGGACCTATAATAATTATATATATAATATTTGCAAAAAACAAAAAGGTGTATATACCAAAATGTCCAAAAACGAGATTTCGTTACCCTGACTGGGACTCATCGGTCTTAATGTATTGACGTTAAATTTCCTCCGTTTTTAGCTACAAAAACACAAATAAATAGATAAAAAACCTTTTATGGAACCTATTTTCTTTAAAATAGAGCTGTTCAATACCGCGTATTTTAAAAAAGCTATGTTTTGCAGTTTGAGTGCTTTTTCTTTTGTAAATGCTTATATCCTCCTACACAATTTGGCTTCCATCAAATACGCGGTATTACTTTTTGCAAATACGCGGTATTTCGCGCCGAGCGACGATATATATATCTACCCAATATCCAATTATCCATACAAAACTATGTTACGCCCGCAAAAGCATCCTCCTTCGACATCTTATAAAAATGATGATGATGATGCACTACAATGTAGTTTGAATGAATTATTATTAGAAAATGAAATATTTCTTGATAACTATTAATGTTAATTTTTTCACAATCCGTTGCCCTATGCATATGTATGAAGCGTTTTTATATATCATTTAAAAATAAAAAATAAAAAAGACAACCCTATAGTCGCGCAGTTATATTTTTAAGGGGATTCATCAAAACTTATAAACACCTTATAAAGCGTGTAAACGTATAAATTTATCAAGTGTGTAAATGAACTGTCAAAATTTGTATGGAATGCAGTTTACACAAATTTGATAAACTTCCGCGTCGATTTTGGTGTGTAAAAGAGTGCGTAAATTTATACAATGCAATGACGACGTTCGACATGAAATTTTTTTAATGCATTCAATGCACACTGGACAAAAAGGGCGTTCATCTAACTGAGCTGATAAATGTATAAACTTACGCATTTCGTAAACTTATAACAGTTGATGAATCCCCTTAGTTTCATATCTTCAGCATTTATTGTCGAATCTTAAAGTGTGATACTCCATTTGTTTGTGCCAAGGACCCGGATTTTCCTACCGAAGATCCATTGTGGTACTTACCCGCCAGTGTGTAGCTGTCCAGTGACACCAAGAAGTTAAATGTACCAACGAGATTTCAGAGGTCGACTGAAGTTACTTTAGTTAGTTGCAACAGACATATACATGTATATTATATACCAGAAAATAATAAATCCATCCTAATGTACTGCAAATATAGTTTTGCTACTGAGAAACAAAATTAATTTTGTTTCTGTTTCGGTTTCTGTTACAAGGAACAAAATTAATTTAGTTTCGTTACAGGCTTTGTTTCTGGGGTTTTGTTTCTGTTTCAGTTTCGTTACAAGCTGTGTAACAGAAACCGAAACCGAAACGCGTTACAAGTCCCTGATCAATACCAAGTGTAAACTCTTCTTTTGACAACACACATTAAAATGTCGGTTTGTTTACATCCTGCACATATTAAAATGTCGCCAGCACCGAATAACAGAAAAGCAATGGCGTTGCTTAACATCCTGCACACATCAACATGGCGGTCTCCTATCTTTTACCTAATGGTAGAAAGAGATGGGAAGATGGAAAGAAGTGAGACAAAAAAGGAAATTAAAAACAGGTGACTAAACTCACTTTGAAGTTTTCACGACTATGTCTATGATATCACACTTGTTATTAACCACAATCTTAAACAGGTGGTAAACTCATTTTGGAATTTTGACGTCTATGCAGAAGAGTTTACACTTGGTATTGATACACAATGCCTTGAATAGTAGCGCAACTCGCAGCTGATCGCAAAAAACACACTAATACACACGTACAGAAAAATATATTCTCAAACGTTTGGTAAATAATTAGGATCAAACTTTAGAATAATGTACCACGATTTGGACAAAATTTATTTTAGGGAATGGTTGAGGGGTTGTATGTATCAAAACTGTGAAAGTAGAAACAGTCGGAGATTTATATTTTAATTTTAATAGGCAGTCCGCAGACGAGGCGCATCGTCATAGACGCGTACTTGTCATTTCACTGAACACGAATTTCCCTGCGTCTCTGCACACGACGCTGTAGAAAACAAGCATACAAAGAACTATCAAAATTGCAATTTAAATTAATTAACAGATTTTCCGCAGTTATGGTCATACGTCTTTCTTCCGATTGTGCAAGAAACAGTTAATTTTATTTTAATAAAGAAAGCAAAGCCTCGGCACACAAAAATCGAAAATGAAAAATGTAAACAAATGCTTCCTCTTCCTCTTTTCTAAGCGTATAACGCCGGGTGACCAGCATTGTCATACGCTGATCAGCATGTAACTTTCATGCTTTGCCACTTTCTTGCAGCTGCCGATTCGTCTGCAGCTCTTCATGCAAATATATGTGTTCAGCAGCAAAGCGTACAAAAATCGAATGTAGCGTCTAATACGCGTCTATGACGATGCGCTCCGTGTGCAGACTCGCGTAGTTTATCATTCAAATCAAAACCTCGCCAGTGTTGTTGTATCCCTGCAAGTCGTGCACGGGCTGCACGACGGGTTCAAATCAAAATTCTATGCACCTCGCCAGTGTTGGGTATCGAAAAACCCAACAAGCACGAACAAGCCAAAAACAAAATGCCAAAAAAAAATATTTGATTTCGTGATTTGCATTTATTTTGTATTTTTGAATGAAAAAAATTATAAAACATGTAATTTTGATTTTAAATTGAGTGTTTAAAACATAATTCATCTTATTTATGTTTGTTTAAAGTGAGTATTGAAAATGTTATTCAAGTGTCACTGCATGTAACTACACTCAGGGAAAAACACCGTTCTAAAATGCAGCACCACAGGTCTCAATTTTAGATTTTCGTGTTCTGGATTTTTCGGTCTTAAAAAAGAACACTTGGTCTTGAAAATATACCACCCTGTCTTAAAATAACCAGGTTCTTGAAATGCGAACGAAGTTATCGAAAATAGAGCGGTCGGTGTTGTCATCAGAACGATGTTGTCGAAAATAGAACGGCCGGTGTTATCATCAGAACACATGACGAGAACGTTACAACCATAGTACAACTGTACAAGTAAGATATGAATCAGCTGTTCGACTTACAGCTGTGCTCACCTGATCGGGTTCCCCTTATTGGAAGCCACTCAACGAAGGGTGTCATTCGTTAGGACCGAAATAAAAGTAGTAGTAGCTTGTGACAAATGTTTAATAACTTCATAAATAATAGAAACTACATATTTGCCGAAAATTATTTATTATAGCAACTAATTTGATCTGGAAATGTTTGTACAAAGATTTTACTTGTTTAGCGAAAATTTTTTGATATTTTCTAAAACTTTCTAAAACTTTTAGCACTACGCAGAAAAGCAATCCTGTGGTTGATATTTCCATGACAACTCTCTTGTTCTTCTTTGTTTACATAAAACGCAACTTGCTAATTGTATAAATTTCTGTGAATATTTTTAATAAACAAGCATTTTTCTTACTTACAGCATATATTAGTAAAGTGCCCCACCATTTAAATGTGTTTTTTCATAGATGCCTTTGCTTATTTTCTTTTTGTACTTTGTGTGTGCGTGGCGTGCATATAAGGGACTGTTCACATGCTGCTACAAAGTTGCTTATATGGCGTTTCCACCAAACATACACAGCATCCTTTGGGTTTGGAATAATTGTCAACTGTTTCTGATGCGTGTTCCTCCTCGTTGCTCAGGCGTGATAGATCGCGTAGCTTTGTTATGAATAATCATAGCAATTAAATAATTATTATTATTACCTTGCATTAAACTCAAGGAAAAGCGACAACATAGACGACGTGTTGCACCCTCGCTGTTAATGTTGAGATTTATCACCAAATTTTCCATTAAATAATGAATAAACAGACATATTTGTATAAAAAATCATTGTTTATTTAAATAAATAAATAAAGAAAATAAGTGAGTCCCATAACTCAAACATAAAAAAGTTACTATAATTGGACACAGTGCACTAAATCATTATTCTCACACATTCTTAATAGTAATATATTAAAAATTTAAGATTAGTGAGCTTTTTCACAAAGGGTTTTTTTAAAAAACAAAGCAGCTTGTTTAGTTCACTGATATATACATACATTCATTCTTTGTGTGGGAATATAACAATATGCAACAACAGCTAAAATGGACATAACCCTGTAAAACTGTCATTGATGGTTGGAGCAGGTAAAGCAGCTATGCTAACTACCTGCTCGCGTTCTTGTAGGAAAATAACGAAAATATCTGTTGAAACAAGCGATTACCGCATAAGTGGTTATTGCTGTAATGACAGTTTTGGTTTTTTAGGTAGAGTTAAAGTGTTGTTGGCATGAAACATAATCGAAAACAAAAATATAAATTATAAAAAAGTAAAAAAAAACCATAAGTGTTTGGTAAATTAAAAAGAATTTTTTTTTATATAATAAAAAAGCATTTTAAAATAAAAGGAAAACGGCGTTGTAAATTAAACAAAAAAACATTGCGTTGTAAAATAAAATGTATATAAGATCAAAAATAAAAAGCAGGAATCTTTACCAATAAACACACATTTTTTATAATACCCGTTTTGGTCCGTTAGGGATACAATTTTTTCTGAAAAGAAATATTTAAAAAATATTAAGTATACATGTACAACATTTCTTAAATAGCTTTTTGCTTTAATTTACACCATATAAACTTAAATGGTTAAATAACAATACTTAAAAATAAATGGGTTTATATGTATACATATATATTTTTTTACTAAACTCAAACTGTATAAAGCTAAGAAAATTATGAATGGCATAATATCTAATATCTGAATTTATGCACAATAATTGCCCATAAAGAACTTAACAAGAATTATTGAAAGAATACTTTCTCATATTTAAAACTTAGTCACTTTATACACTCAGCTTGGCATTTCTGTTTCTGCAGGAAAAGGGTATCGCGGGACCCTAATCCGCATCCTAAAATACAGCAATGGTCGGGCATTTCTGGAAACGAACAACTTTATTAGATACATGTATGCATGTCTTATTTGCTAAAATTCTTATTACCACACACTATTTTTTTCCACTTTAACTCGGCAAAAATATCTGAAAGACGGAAAAATGTTGTTCTTTGTAAATAAATTAAATTATTAGCCGAAATTGTATTATAAAATTAAATAATAAAATAAACTTTTTTTGAAACGACTCACTTCATCAACTGCTTCGTTTGAACTAACAGTTGTGTATACACACACATATGTACGTACATATTTACGCGCAGGGTTGCATTTCACGTATGCAATGTATTTCAAAATATTCTTATTCATAAAGTATGTAAATATATTGAAATCATTTCATTTATCATTAAAATAAATATTGAAATGTATAAAAACTGCAAAATATATTGATATTCAAATAGTTGTAGTTCATATAATTGAAATGACATTATTTTTCATAAAAAAACAATAAATTTTATCCAAATCACAAAATTTGTTTAATTCATAGCCATACATTTTGTTCTACATTTCCATACTAAATTGCTTTAAAAATATACCTACACAGCAACCCTGTATGGAGATTTCACTCCATTTCTTCTTGGAAATTTCAACCCTGGGCCTCAGGTTGCTGTGTTAGTTAAGCTAGTTTGACACTGTCTACATGTCAAAATTGGGTGTATTAGAAAGAGAGAGAAATACGGATAACTTACTTGTAGACCTGTACTATGGTTACAACATCGTTGCATACTTTTAGGCATTTAGTCTGTAAACAACTTTAACAGAACAAATCCAAAAGTGAAGATACTGTCATTGCTGTCATAAAACATAGGTGCAATTAAACGCCGTCAAACATAAGGACGCGATGGCCTGATGGTAAACCCCTCCGTTCAGCAGTCAAAGCAGTGTGGCTCGACTCCGGCTGGAGGCAAACCACAAAACATAGTGAGAAATAATTTGTCATTCAGAAGAACTCTGAAAAATCATTTTTTTTAGATTTTTTGTTTACTTTGACCCAAAATGTTCCTAAAATGAGCCCAATACGTTCTCAGAATAAGTTAAAATGTTCATAAATCAAGTCCAAACTGTTCATGGAACACAAAACATGTTATTGAAGGTTTCATCTTAAATGCGTCTCAAGTTGATATCAAACAAAATGGTATATTGGGTTTCGCACAATTCCTTTATTCCCTTCCATTACTACGAAGAGCATACCAATTCTTAAATCTACCAGCAGTGTTGTTCTCTAATTGCAAAATTTCCCTCTAAGGGTACAAAATATTTCGCTGTACAAGCAAAAGGTTAATACAATTTTTGTATTACGTACATTCCCCATGCAAATAGTTGGTACAAATTGTTTGTCTGAATCGAGTTCGTGACGACAAAATGACGTTTAATTTGAAGAGAAGCCCCAAATTCTTGCTGGACAAATTTCAGTATCAAGAATTTTCAATCAAGGAAATCAGCTGACATTGGCATATAAATGTGTTTTATGTCAATACAAAAAATCAGCTCATACTTAAGCATGTCATATTCTGCTAATTTAGCGCTCGCGTAAAAATGTGCAATCATTTTTCATTGAGAGTTAAATTCGAAAGCTAAAATCGAAACCCGAAAATAAGCAAACTAGTCAGTTGCACGGTCAAAATCGGTGGCAGTTCGAGCGTAGACTATGCGAAATATAAACTGTTACGGCAGAGCTCCCGAGGGAAAAAATGTAATAGATTATGAAACAACGCAAGCGATTTTATCGGAGTTTCGCAATTAAATTTTAAAACGAACTGATTGGAATTGTTTAAAAAAACTGATTGACTTCGCCGGTGCACGAAACATGGTCGTATCCAGCACCAGGTTCAAGAATAAAAAGATCCATCAAGCAACAAGGCTAATGCCAGATAAGAAAACACGCAATCAGATCGATAACTTTGTGATAGACGGACGGCATGCTTCCAGCGTTATGGACGTACGTACGATGCGGGGTCCGAACATCGACTTCGATCACTACTTGGTAGCAGCGAAGATTCGCACCAGCCTAAGTAAAACAAAAGAGGCGCCACAAACAACGAAAGGAAAGCTGGACGTCGAAAAACTGCAGTCACAACAGGCAGCCAATGATATCGCAGAACGACTCGCATACCTGCTCTCTGAGAGCACAATTCAACCCAGCGGAGTGCATGGGAACAAATCTCCGGAGCACTTCGTACCGCAACCGAAGAAGTAATTGGACTCCGGCAAGTGCAAAAAAAACAGCTGGTACGATGATAGAGAGTGCAAAGACGCAGTGAAAAGAAAGGACGACGCCTATAAGGCAACGTTAAAGGCGAATGCAACGAGGAGCGTGAGTGAACGCTACCGTGAGATGAGGAGAGAAGCGAGGCGGCTTTTCCGGGCGAAGAAAAGGGAAGCGGAAAAGCGTGAAATCGAAGAACTTGAAATGCTAGCCAGCAGAAGCAACGCACGAAAATTTCGTCAAAAAATTCGACGAATGACGGAAGGTTTTAAACCCGGGGCAAACACCTGTAAAAATTACAACGGTGACCTGGTGGCAGATGTTCACAAAGTGCTAAGGTTATGGAGGGATTACTTCTCTGCCCTTCTAAATGGAGCAACAGAGTAACAACCCAGAGAAGAGGACGAACCCCACAATCGAAGACGACGGAATCGAAGTTCCACAACACGACTTTAACGAGGTGCGAATAGCTATATCACGGGTAAAAAACCATTAAGCGGCGGGTGCTGATGGCCTGTCCGCTGAGCTATTCAAATGCTGCGGCGAGGAACTGGTAAGGTGCATGCGCCAGCTCTTGTCCAGAATATGGTTTGAAATCTAAGTGATCTCTGCCCAATCCATAAAATCCCGCAAAACTGCGCCAACTATCGTGGAATCAACCTTTTGAGTATCGCATATAAGGTCCTATTAAAGTGTGTCCAAAAAAAGAGATGATTGTTATTGGTTTTTCCTGCAATGAAGGCAGAATAACAATTGTTTTTTATTTATTTATTTATTTTTATTCAATCAAATTTCGGCTTATTTATAGTAATTCTTAACTCTAAAAGTCTTATTTACTAAAATACATATTTACTCTAATTCTTTGTGTTCATACAGTGCAGCTCAGTGCAGTCACCAACATTCATAAACATATAGGGCAAGTAGCTGCGAGTAATGCAGCCACATACATAAATACATATGTGGCCAGGGTGTGGCTGCAAGCCATGCAGTCACACGCGTACACACATATGTGACAAGCATATGCAAACTGATATGCGACGTCATAGCTTGTACTGCTCACATATTTGGCAGCGTGAGAAAGTGAACGCTATTTGAGATATGTTGACTTAGCAAAATGTATACATTCCACAACCGGACATTTAGGTATCGGCGTGTGGCTTTGTTGTTGTTAGTGACATGCTCTAATATACTACACCTCCTTTCCAAAAAAAAAAATCGAGCATACATATGAACGATTTTATAGCTGTGATATATTTACGTGTTTTTTTTTTTATTTCTACAATTACATAATTTATGAGTGTTTGATTTGATACTTTTCGGATTTGTTTGTCATTTGTTTTTTCTGTTATGCCTGCTAATTAAGTATGTTACAATTTTTTTTCGGCTTGTTTATTTAATTTTCAAGTGGACAATACATAACTCATGTTTTTAGATGTTTGTTTACTTGTTCATTCATTCATCTGATACATTTTACTTTTTTATGAGTTTGTTTATCTTTGGGACACTTTACATAAGTGTCGGTTTTTTGTTTATGATATTAAATAACTTAAACGTTTTGTAGAAAAGACTTTCTAATGGTCGTAAAAATTTTATTTTGTAAATTTACGAGCTAACATTTTAGTCAAAATGAAATTAACTTATTCGAATAGCTTAAGTCTATTTTTATGAATTATGATATTCTTATTGTCATTATTTAAACCTATGTTTTCTATGTTATAGTGAGTTAAAGTATAATTATTATTCTTATTGTGGCGAATGTTCTCAAGAATCGCTCATCCCCCAACTCTAGCGTATTTCCATCACTAGCGTCACTACCACAACTACAGCTGTTTAGATACATGACGTGAGAGCGACAGAGGGAGAGGCAGCTCGCGTGTTTGCGAATGTGGCACAAAGAGGAGATGACGATAGATAAACGCTTCGAGAACACTGTTGCACGAATAAACCAGAAAGGTGTAGACATTTCTAGGTTGTGAAGCTGCTGTTTGCTAGGGTATATAAACCGCGCAAAGACAACGCAAATCAATCAGTTTATTTTGAAGTGTTGTACAGTGAAGTACTGAACAGTGAATTAACCCGCGATATTGTACTACGGTTTTTAGTACTGAATAAAGCGTACTACTTATTAAGCAGAATCTGAGTGTTTTATTGGGTGCGATTTAGTTTAGACTCGCACGAATTTTGGACTGTTTTTGGTATGGAACGAAAGAGGAAGTTCTCCAGATCAAAAATATATAGGTCTTAGAGTCAGGCGGTTTATAGTTCTCCGGTAAAACGTTGTTAAAGTTAGTAAATTTTGCACGCTTTTTTGTATGTATATACATGTATGCACTGTTTTTGACATTGAAAGAGTGTTGCCACATCCAAAAAATTTTAATAAAAAATAATAAGGCTTACAATACTTTTCATGCGCACCAATTAAGTATTTGAATAGGGTTTGCAAGCCTCAGCTATACTAAAATAAATGGGTGTACTACGCAGAAGAACACACCGTGGCGGTAGCCACGGTTAGAGCACACGTCCGGACTCCGCCAAATGGGTTTACTACGCAGAAGTACTCACTGCGGTTTAAGTGTGGCAACATCCTTCTTTGACAACAAATTTGTTGTGAAATATCTGTGTATAGCTGTGTGTGAAAATTTATAATTTTGTGAAAATAGATTAATATTATTTTCTGTTAATCATATGCAATTCATAAGTGTTATGGTACCATTATGCGGAAAAATGAGTGAAATTTAAAAAATTGTGCGTTAGTTACCTATAGTGCCATGCAAAATTTGCAAAACTTCAACAACCATTATCTCACGCTCCTTACGCTAAGATTATATATTTGTGTTCAGAAAAAGCTCCTCTATCCTCCTGAAAAACCCGTTTTTTTCTAGCTGTGCGAGTCTATACTAAATTTTCCCCGTTTTATTTAACGTACAGTGATCGAACTCAGGGAAAATAATCAAGGAATCATCGAATTCGTCACAATTGGTGTCAGAAGCGGTATTGTTAAATAAATACAAGGACATTGAAAAGGATAACAAGGACATTGAATAGGATAACTAGGACATTGTAAAGGTAACAAGGACATCGCAAGGATATGGCAAAGTTTAATGACTTGAAGATTCAACAACTCAAAAACGAGTTGGAGAAACGTGGAATGGTAACAACAGGCAATAAGCCAGAGCTACAATCACGTCTACGGGAGGCTATGGAAGCGGAAGGAATCAACGTTGACGATTATGTTTTTCAGCTTACGGAAGAGGGAGCGACGAAAATAGAAGAGCAAAAGGATACTCCGGATTCAGTGGCAAATGTGGACACAAACTCGCTGTTGGCTGTATTGGCTCAGATGCCGACGAATATAACATCAAAGTTTGAAGAACAGAAAACTTGCATGGCATCTCAGTTGGAACAACAAGAGCCACGCATGGCATCTCAGTTGAAACAACAAGAGACACGCATGGCATCTCAGTTGGAACAACAAGAGACACGCATGGCATCAAAGTTGGAGGAACAGAAGACGTACATGACGTCACAGATCAAGGAAGAGTTGATGGAACAGGAAACATGCATAACGTTAAAACTAGAGGCACAAGAGCAAAGAGTCTCAACGCAGCTAGAAGTTTTCAGTGGACGACAAGATAAGATCGAGGCCGAGGTGAATGCGTTAAAATCTCGTATCCAGGAGTTGCAGCTGAATCGTCCAAGTGTTTCAACAAGAACGCCCAAGGTAAAAACACCATCCTTTGACGGTTCTGTTCCTTTCCAGGTATTTAAGCTACAATTTGAGAAGACAGCAGCTGTGAACAACTGGGGCGCTGAGGACAAAGTCGCTGCTTTATTTGTGGCATTGAAAGGACCTGCAGCTGAAATCTTACAGACTATTCCGGACGCTGAAAGAAACAACTATGAAGCGTTGATGGGAGCCGTTGAAAGACGTTACGGCAGCGAGCATAGAAGGCAGATACATCAAATAGAGCTACAGAATCGCTTCCAGAAGGCTAACGAAACATTACAGGAGTTTGCATCGGACATCGAGAGGTTGGCTCATCTAGCAAACGCAGACGCTCCAGTGGAATACATCGAGAGGGTGAAAATCCAAAGTTTCATAAATGGAATACGTGACGTGGAGACGAAGCGGGCCACCTATGCAAATCCAAAGAGATCATTTGCGGAGACGATATCACATGCTCTAACTCAAGAAACCGCATCTCTTTTGAGCAAACCATTGTACAAAGCTCACCGTGTGGAAGTGGAGACGCCAGACTTGGTCAACAAAATCGACAAAATTTTGGAAGCATTGAATGGGGTACAGAAGAAAAGCGATGGCTCAATTAAGTGCTTCAAGTGCGGAAAACCTGGTCATATTGCACGTTATTGTGGATCTGGATCTGGCTTCAATAATTCCAATAATGCA
The DNA here is from genome assembly GCA_964058755.1 of Campiglossa producta. Taxonomy (NCBI): domain Eukaryota; kingdom Metazoa; phylum Arthropoda; class Insecta; order Diptera; family Tephritidae; genus Campiglossa; species Campiglossa producta. Next base: position 21,536 of record CAXKVI010000343.1, read on the forward strand.
AGCGGACGTAAGCGGAAGGCTGAAGGAGATGAGCAAGTCTGCCAATCTAACCAACCGTTAAACTAAAGAGAGTCAGCCGCAAGGGGCGTAGGCTGGCTCCCGCAATTAGATGCCCCATAGTCTCTGTCTCACAGATCGGAAGGAAATGGAGTAATGTTACTGTTGGAGGACTCGTGGATGGAAAGGAGCGTTTACTGACTGTTGATACGGGCGCATCTCATTCCATTATTCGAGCCGATTTAGTCAACAAAGAAGTGAGGCCATTACATGGAGCAAAGCTGCGTACGGCGACCGGTGAGGATACCCAAGTCCAAGGAGAAGTAACATGTGAAATCGCAATTGGGAATGTCACCGTACTGCATAATTTTATAGTGGCAGATATTGTTGATGAGATCATAGTTGGTGTGGATTTCTTAAGCAACCAAGGCATCAAGATCGACATGCAAAACAGGACTATGAGCTATAAGAACATGGATGTGCCACTAAATTTTGGTTACGAGAACAAGTACATCAGTAAGCGGGTCCTCGTGGAAGAAAGCCAACAAATTCCACCGAAGTCGGAGGCGATCGTTTGGGCAAGGATTGATGGAGATTATGGGACAAACAAATTGTGGGTTGTCGAGGCAGCAAACAAATCAAAGACGGATATATTAGTAGGAAAAACACTGGCTATGACAAAACAAGATGGACGTATACCGGTAAGAGTACTAAATGAGTTTCGATCGCCAATCAAGCTTTCCAAAGGAGCTATATTGGGACAATGTCAGGAGGTGGAGGTGGTTATAAATTGTGAACAGCTCCAGGAAAATGTCTCTACCAGCAACATTAATCTATCAGATGATATCACGGCGTGGACGCAAGATCTCGAAGAAGACCACCAGAGTAAGGCAAAACAACTTCTACTAAAGTACTCTACCATATTTGACAAGGATGGCTCCAAACCAGGTCGGACCAATATAGTGAAGCATCACATTGATACCGGTGACGCGAGACCAATCCGCCAAGCTCCTCGAAGTGTTCCATTGGCCAAACGCCAAGTGGTAAGAGAAATTATACAAGAAATGAGTGACAGCGGCGTGATCGAACCATCAGCTAGTCCATGGAGCTCACCGGTAGTGCTAGTGAAGAAAAAGGATGGAAAAGTGCGGTTCTGTGTGGACTACCGGAAGTTGAACGACGTAACGAAAAAGGACAGCTATCCATTACCCAGAATTGACGATACTCTGGACTCACTCTCTGGTACGAAATGGTTCTCAACACTGGACTTGAAAAGCGGCTATTGGCAAGTGGAGGTTAAAGATGAGGATAAGGAAAAGACAGCCTTCAGCGTTGGAGAGGGGCTGTGGCAATTTACGGTAATGCCCTTTGGACTATGTAACGCTCCAGCTACTTTTGAGAGACTCATGGATCAAGTAATGAAAGGACTGCATTGGAAAACATGTTTGGTGTACCTGGACGACATCATCGTGTTAGGAAAAAGCTTTGAGGAACACCTTAAGAACTTAGAGGAAGTTTTCCAAAGGATAGCTGGCGCCGGTCTGAAATTAAGTCCCAAAAAGTGTGCATTGTTCAAGAAGGAAGTAAGTTACTTGGGGCACAAGGTTACTACGGAGGGAATTTGCACGGCTAAAGAGAAGATCGAAGCAGTAAAGGATTGGCCAAGACCCAACGATTTGCATGAGTTACGAAGTTTCCTTGGACTGTGCACGTATTATCGCCGATTTGTACCGAATTTCGCCAGCGTAGCCAGTAGCCTTCATGAGTTGACCAGAAAAAATATGTCATTTGATTGGAAGAAGGAACATGAAGTGGCTTTCCAAACTTTGAAGGAACGGCTGTGCACTGCCCCAATGTTAGCGTATCCAATCCCAGGTTCAACGTTTATTCTGGATACAGATGCAAGTGGTTATGCGATTGGAGGAGTTTTGTCACAGATTGTCGATGGGCAGGAGAAGGTAGTGGCGTACTAAAGCCGCACAATTGGAAAGCCCGAAGGGAACTATTGTGTAACACGAAGAGAACTACTGGCATGGGTAGAGTGCATCAAACATTTCCACAAGTATCTCTATGGACTGCGATTCAACGTCAGGACAGACCATGCAGCGTTGAAATGGCTTTTGCAGTTCCGTAATCCGGAAGGTCAATTGGCACGGTGGATAGAGCGACTACAAAGTTATGACTTTTCCATAGAGCATCGCAAAGGCAGCAACCACGGCAATGCTGATGCAATGTCCAGGCGACCATGTAACCTAGAATGCAAGCATTGTTCGAAAGCTGAGGCCAAGGAAGATGTTATAGATGTGCGGCTGATGACTATAACATCTACGGACGAATGGAACATGGATCAACTAAGGAAGCATGGAACAGTCTGAAATTGGTATCCGGTTGCTTACATAGGGTATGGGAAAGCGAAGATGGTCAATGCGCCCGGAAGCTGGTAGTTGTCCCAAGGAAGAAAATCTCTGATGTTTTGTATGAACTACATAATGGTCCAAGTGGCGGTCATCTAGGAGTCACAAAAACACTGGAGAAAGTCAAGCAGAGATTCTATTGGGTTGGTTTCCGGCAGTCGATCGCGGAGTGGATCGCCAACTGTGAGGTGTGCATCAAAGCAAATGGTCCGAAGTCGAGAAGCCATGGACAGATGAAGCAGTACAACACAGGTGCACCGTTTGAGAGGATTGCCATGGATGTAGCTGGTCCATTTCCTTCTAGCAAACTCGGAAACAAATACGTACTAGTTGCTATGGACTATTTCAGAAAATGGCCAGAAGTTTACCCGATTCCAAATCAAGAGGCAGAAACCATTGCATAGGTGTTCATTAACAATTGGGAAGCGAGGTTTGGTGTACCGATGGAGTTACATTCGGACCAAGGCAGGAATTTCGAATCAGTCGTATTCCAAGAAATGTGCAAGACATTGGGTATTCGGAAAACTCGAACAACTGCATTGAATCCTCAGTCAGATGGTATGGTGGGACGTTTCAATCGAACCTTGGAAGAGCACATGAGGAAAGTAGTGGATAAGTTCCAGAAAGATTGGGATACGCACATCTCCTTGTTTCTGATGGCATATCGCTCGGCAATACATGAAACTACGGGTGAGACTCCGGCAAAAGTAATTTTTGGGAATGATCTGCGGTTGCCAGCTGACTTGAAGTTTGGGATAAATGGTGATGAAGGAATAAATGCCAGGAAATCCACTAGCATCTTGGAAGAAGAAATGAGAGAAATACACGATCTTGTAAGACAACGGACGAATATCATGAGTGATAAGATGAAAGCCAGATACGACAAAGCCATCAACTCGGAAGGTTTTAAAGAAGGAGATTTAGTGCTGTTATACAACCCGCAACGAAAGAAAGGTTTGTCCCCAAAACTGCAATGTAACTGTGAAGGCCCATATAAAGTAATAAAGCGGATAAATGATGTTGTCTACCGCATACAAACTGTTGGAAGACAACGAAACAAAATGAAGGTGGTTCACCTGGAGAGACTAGCAACGTTTGGATCGGGAAATGTGTCTGATCGGGACGATCAGACTTAGGTGGAGGGCAGTGTGGCGAATGTTCTCAAGAATCGCTCATCTCCCAACTCTAGCGTATTTCCATCACTAGCGTCACTACCACAACTACAGCTGTTACAGAGGGAGAGGCAGCTCGCGTGTTTGCGAATGTGGCACAAAGAGGAGATGACGATAGATAAACGCTTCGAGAACACTGTTGCACGAATAAACCAGAAAGGTGTAGACATTTCTAGGTTGTGAAGCTGCTGTTTGCTAGGGTATATAAACCGCGCAAAGACAACGCAAATCAATCAGTTTATTTTGAAGTTATTTGTTGTACAGTGAAGTACTGAACAGTGATTTAACCCGCGATATTGTACTACGGTTTTTAGTACTGAATAAAGCGTACTACTTATTAAGCAGAATCTGAGTGTTTTATTTAACGTACTGTGGCGAATGTTATCAAGAATCGCTCATCTTCCACCACTAGCGTCACTACCACAACTACAGCTGTTTAGATACATGACGTGAGAGCGACAGAGGGAGAGGCAGCTCGCGTGTTTGCGAATGTGGCACAAAGAGGAGATGACGATAGATGAACGCTTCGAGAACACTGTTGCACGAATAAACCAGAAAGGGGTAGACATTTCTAGGTTGTGAAGCTGCTGTTTGCTAGGGTATATAAACCGCGCAAAGACAACGCAAATCAATCAGTTTATTTTGAAGTGTTGTACAGTGAAGTACTGAACAGTAAATTAACCCGCGATATTGTACTACGGTTTTTAGTCCTGAATAAAGCGTACTACTTATTAAACAGAATCGGAGTGTTTTATTTAACGTACAGTGATCGAACTCAGGGAAAATAATCAAGGAATCATCGAATTCGTCACAATTGGTGTCAGAAGCGGTATTGTTAAATAAATACAAGGACATTGAAAAGGATAACAAGGACATTGAAAAGGATAACACGGACATTGAAAAGGATAACCAGGACATTGCAAAGGTAACAAGGATATGGCAAAGTTTAATGAATTGAAGATCCAGCAGCTCAAAAACGAGCTGGAGATACGTGGATTGGTAACAACAGGCAATAAGCCAGAGCTACAATCTACGTCTACGCGAGGCTATGGAAGCGGAAGGAATCAACGTTGACGATCATGTTTTTCAACTTTCGGAAGAAGGAGCGACGAAAATAGAAGAGCAAAAGGACTCTACGGATTCAGTGGCAAATGTGGACACAAACTCTTTATTGGCTGCCTTGGCTCAGATGTCAAACAACATAACATCAAGCATGTCATCTCAGTTGGAGGAACAGATGACACACATGGCATCTCAGTTGGAAGAACAAGAGACACGCATTACGTCTCGGTTGGAAGAGCAGGAGACACGAATGTCGTCGCAAATTTCGGCACAGGTATCATCACAGATCTCCTCCCAATTGGAAGAACATAAGGCTTATATGTCATCTCAGTTGGAGGCACAGGAGGAACGTATGTCAGCACAGCTAAATATGCAGGACAGGAAAATAATACAGCTTGAGGAGAAAGTCGAAGCCGAGGTGGATGCGTTAAGAAGTCGTATCCAGGAGTTGCAGCTGAATCGCACAGTGGTTTCAACAAGCGCACCCAAGGTAAAAACCCCATCCTTTGACGGTTCTGTTCCTTTCCAGGTATTTAAGCTACAATTTGAGAAGACAGCAGCTGTGAACAACTGGGGCGCTGAGGACAAAGTCGCTGCTTTATTTGTGGCATTGAAAGGACCTGCAGCCGAAATCTTACAGACTATTCCGGACGCTGAAAGAAACAATTATGAAGCGTTGATGGGAGCCGTTGAAAGACGTTACGGCAGCGAGCATAGAAGGCAGATACATCAAATAGAGCTACAGAATCGCTTCCAGAAGGCTAACGAAACATTACAGGAGTTTGCATCGGACATCGAGAGGTTGGCTCATCTAGCAAACGCAGACGCACCAGTGGAATACATCGAGAGGGTGAAAATCCAAAGTTTCATAAATGGAATACGTGACGTGGAGACGAAGCGGGCCACCTATGCAATTCCAAAGAGATCATTTGCGGAGACGGTATCACATGCTCTAACTCAAGAAACAGCATCACTTTTGTCCAAACCAGCGTACAAAGCTCATCGTGTGGAAGTAGAACGACCAGAATGGGTGGACGCAATCCTAGAAGCAATAAACGGAAAGCAACAGAAAAATGAAGCGGCCATTAAATGCTTCAAGTGCGGAAAATCTGGTCATATTGCACGTTATTGTGGATTTAGATCTAGCTCCAATAATTCCAGTAATGCAAGCGGACGTAAGCGCAAGGCTGAAGGAGATGAGCAAGTCTCCCAATCCAACCAACCGTTAAACTAAAGAGAGTCAGCCGCAAGGGGCGTAGGCTGGCTCCCGCAGTTGGATGCCCCATAATCTCTGTCTCACAGATCGGAAGGAAGTCAAGTAATGTTACTGTTGGAGGACTCGTGGACGGAAAAGAGCGCTTACTGACTATTGATACGGGCGCATCCCATTCCATCATTCGATCTGATTTAGTCAACAAAGAAGTGAGGCCATTACATGGAGCAAAATTGCGTACGGCGACTGGCGAGGACACTCAAGTCCAAGGAGAAATAACATGTGAAATCGTAATTGGAAATGTAACCGTACTGCACAATTTTATAGTGGCAGATATTGTTGATGAGATCATAGTTGGTGTGGATTTCTTAAGCAACCAAGGCATCAAGATCGACATGCAAAACAAGACCATGAGCTAAAAGAACATGGATGTGCCACTCAAATTTGGTTACGAGAACAAGTACATCAGTAAGCGGGTACTCGTGGAAGATAGTCAACAAATTCCACCGAAGTCGGAGGCAGTCGTTTGGGCAAGGATTGATGGAGATTATGGGACAAACAAATTGTGGGTTGTCGAGGCAGCAAACAGTTCAAAGACGGATATACTAGTAGGAAAAACACTGGCTATGACAAAACAAGATGGACGTATACCGGTAAGAGTACTAAATGAGTTTCGATCGCCGATCAAGCTTTCCAAAGGAGCTATATTGGGACAATGTCAGGAGGTGGAGGTGATTATAAACTGTGAACAGCTCCAGGGAAATGTCTCTACCAGCAACATTAATCTATCAGATAATATCACGGCGTGGACGCAAGAGCTCGAAGAAGACCACCAGAATAAGGCAAACCAACTTCTACTAAAGTACTCTACCATATTTGACAAGGATGGCTCCAAACCAGGACGGACCAATGTAGTGAAGCATCACATTGATACCGGTGATGCGAGACCAATCCGCCAAGCTCCTCGAAGTGTTCCATTGGCCAAACGCCAAGTGGTAGGAGAAATTATACAAGAAATGAGTGACAGCGGCGTGATCGAACCATCAGCTAGTCCATGGAGCTCACCGGTAGTGCTAGTGAAGAAAAAGGATGGAAAAATGCGGTTCTGTGTGGATTACCGGAAGCTGAACGACGTAACGAAAAAGGACAGCTATCCACTACCAAGAATTGACGATACTCTGGATTCACTATCTGGTACGAAATGGTTCTCTACACTGGACTTAAAAAGCGGCTATTGGCAAGTGGAGGTAAAAGATGAGGATAAGGAAAAGACAGCCTTCAGCATTGGAGAGGGGCTGTGGCAATTTACGGTAATGCCCTTTGGACTATGTAACGCTCCAGCTACTTTTGAGAGACTCATGGATCAAGTATTGAAAGGACTGCATTGGAAAACATGTTTGGTGTACCTGGATGACATCATCGTGCTGGGAAAAAGCTTTGAGGAACACCTTAATAACTTGGAGGAAGTTTTCCAAAGGATAGCTGGCGCCGGTCTGAAATTAAGTCCCAAAAAGTGTGCATTGTTCAAGAAGGAAGTAAGTTACTTAGGTCACAAGGTTACTACGGAGGGAATTTGCACTGCTAAAGAGAAGATCGAAGCAGTAAAGGATTGGCCAAGACCGAAAAATTTACATGAGTTACGAAGTTTCCTCGGACTGTGCACGTATTATCGTCGATTTGTACCGAATTTCGCCAGCGTAGCCAGTAGCCTTCATGAGTTGACCAGGAAGAATATGTCATTTGATTGGAAGAAGGAACATGAAGTGGCTTTCCAAACCTTGAAGGAACGGCTGTGCACTGCCCCAATGTTAGCGTATCCAATCCCAGGCTCAACATTTATTTTGGATACAGACGCGAGCGGTTACGCGATTGGAGGGGTTTTGTCACAGATTGTCGATGGGCAGGAGAAGGTAGTGGCGTACTATAGCCGCACAATTGGGAAGCCCGAAAGGAACTATTGTGTAACACGGAGAGAACTACTGGCATTGGTGGAGTGCATCAAGCATTTCCACAAGTATCTCTATGGACAGCGATTTCACGTCAGGACAGACCATGCAGCCTTGAAATGGCTCTTGCAGTTCCGTAATCCAGAAGGTCAATTGGCACGGTGGATAGAGCGACTCCAAAGTTATGACTTTTCCATAGAGCATCGCAAAGGCAGCAACCACGGCAATGCTGATGCAATGTCCCGGCGACCATGTAACCTAGAATGCAAGCATTGTTCGAAAGCTGAGGCCAAGGAAGATGTTATAGATGTGCGGCTAATGACTATAACATCTACGGACGAATGGAACATGGATCAACTAAGGAAGCATCAGCTAGAGGACCCAGATCTGGTACGTGTGATGCAAGGAATCGAGCAAAACGAACGACCAACAAGAGAGGAGATGTCAGCAGAGAGTCCTGTTGCCAAGTCATATTGGGCACAGTGGAACAGTCTGAAATTGGTATCCGGTTGCTTACATAGAGTATGGGAAAGCGAAGATGGTCAATGCGCTCGGAAGCTGGTAGTTGTCCCAAGGAAGAAAATCTCTGATGTTTTGAATGAGCTACATAATGGCCCAAGTGGAGGTCATCTCGGAGTCACGAAAACGTTGGAGAAAGTCAAGCAGAGATTCTATTGGGTTGGTTGCCGGCAGTCGATCGCGGAGTGGATTGCCAACTGTGAGGTGTGCATCAAAGCAAAGGGTCCGAAGTCGAGAAGTCATGGACAGATGAAGCAGTACAACACAGGTGCACCGTTTGAGAGGATTGCCATGGATGTAGCTGGTCCATTTCCTACTAGCAAACTCGGAAACAAATACGTACTAGTTGTTATGGACTATTTCAGCAAATGGCCAGAAGCTTACCCGATTCCAAATCAAGAGGCAGAAACCATTGCAGAGGTGTTCATTAACAATTGGGTAGCGAGGTTTGGTGTACCGATGGAGTTACATTCTGACCAAGGCAGGAATTTCGAATCAGTTGTATTCCAAGAAATGTGCAAGACATTGGGTATTCGGAAAACGCGAACAACTGCACTGCATCCTCAGTCAGATGGCATGGTGGAACGTTTCAATCGAACTTTGGAAGAGCACATGAGGAAAGTAGTGGATAAGTTCCAGAGAGATTGGGACACGCACATCTCCTTGTTCCTGATGGCATATCGCTCGGCAATACATGAAACAACGGGTCAGACTCCAGCAAAAGTAATTTTTGGGAATGATCTTCGGTTGCCAGCTGACTTGAAGTTTGGGATAAATGCTGATGAAGGAATAAATGCCAGGAAATCCACTAGCATCTTGGAAGAAGAAATGAGAGAAATACACGATCTTGTAAGACAACGTACGAAGATCATGAGTGATAAGATGAAAGCCAGATACGACAAAGCTATCAACTCGGAAGGTTTTAAAGAAGGAGATTTAGTGCTGTTATACAACCCACAACGAAAGAAAGGTTTGTCCCCAAAACTGCAATGTAACTGGGAAGGCCCATATAAAGTAATAAAGCGGATAAATGATGTTGTCTACCGCATACAAACTGTTGGAAGGCCACGAAACAAAATGAAGGTGGTTCACCTGGAGAGGCTAGCAACGTTTGGATCGGGAAATGTGTCTGATCGGGACGATCAGACTTAGGTGGAGGGCAGTGTGGCGAATGTTATCAAGAATCGCTCATCTTCCACCACTAGCGTCACTACCACAACTACAGCTGTTTAGATACATGACGTGAGAGCGACAGAGGGAGAGGCAGCTCGCGTGTTTGCGAATGTGGCACAAAGAGGAGATGACGATAGATGAACGCTTCGAGAACACTGTTGCACGAATAAACCAGAAAGGGGTAGACATTTCTAGGTTGTGAAGCTGCTGTTTGCTAGGGTATATAAACCGCGCAAAGACAACGCAAATCAATCAGTTTATTTTGAAGTGTTGTACAGTGAAGTACTGAACAGTAAATTAACCCGCGATATTGTACTACGGTTTTTAGTCCTGAATAAAGCGTACTACTTATTAAACAGAATCGGAGTGTTTTATTTAACGTACAGTGATCGAACTCAGGGAAAATAATCAAGGAATCATCGAATTCGTCACAGTACAGTGATCGAACTCAGGGAAAATAATCAAGGAATCATCGAATTCGTCACATTATTATCAATATTAACTACTCTATAGGGCCCTTTGTATCTACTATCTAACTTGTGACCTGCTTCATTCTTAACTAATACTAAATCTAATAAATTTATTTCCTTATATTGTAGATTTTTATCAAAATAAAACTTTTGTCTCTCTTTAGCTTCTTTTACTAGTTTATTGGCTCTTTGTTGACCTATTTGTAATCTAAATATAATTTCTTTTTCGTAAGACTCATAATTGTATAGTGGGCTTACGGTATTTTCTTTTAAAAATTCGTACGTCAGGGGTATTTTTTCCAAAAACTAGCTCGAATGGGCAATAACAATGAACTGTGGATGGTGTTGTATTATAACAATATGCAAAATATTTGATATACTCGTCCCAATCATCTTTGCTAGTGGATATATAAGACAGAATGTATTCGTTAAAAGTTCTGTGACTACGTTCAACAGTGTCCAAAGTTTGATGGTGATATGGGGTAGAAGTCTTGTGTTCAATTTTAAAAAAGTTTACAAAATTCTTCGAATACGTTGTTTTTGTATTCAGTTCCCATATCAGTTATGATTGTTTTCATACAACCATAAATTAAGATAACGTTTTCAAAAATTGCTTTGACCACTGCTATCGCGCGTTTGCTCGCAATTGGAATTGCGATCAGATACTTTGTCAAATCACATACAATTGTGACTGCGTATTCATTTGATTGTTGATCTTGGTAATGGACCGATTGTATCAATTTGCACTATATCGAACGCTTTCGGATCATTGTGATATTTTAGCAAGATATTTTTATACCTTTCATGAACATGAAATGGTATTATAACTTTGGTCCGATGTTTGTAAATATGAGAAGAAGAAGAGATATACCCATCAATAAGTATACCGAAATGATCAGGATGACGAGATGAGTTGATTTAGCCACGTCCGTCTGTCCGTCTGTCTGTTTGAACGCAAACTAGTCCCTCAATTTTTGAGATATCTGGCTGAAATTTTGTATGTGGCCACCATTTTGTAATATAGGAATCATTTGTCGGAACTGACAAGATCGGACCAGTATAACATATAGCCCCCATACAACCGATTGTTCAGATATAAGGTTTTTTGGCCAAAACTTCCGCAATTAAAAAGTTAGGAAAGTAAAATTCTGCAACTCGAGTAATTTCTATTTATGTAGTGTATATGGTGAAAATCAACGAGATCGGGCAAATGTAACATATAGCCCCCATACAACCGATTGTTCAGATATAAGAATTTTTGGCCAAAACTTCTGCAATTAAAAAGTTAGGAACGTAAAATTTTGCAACTCGAGTACTTTCTATTTACCCTCGTGAAGGGTGGATACCTTGCCGCGGTACGAGGGCTTAAGTCGATAGCCACAGGGCTACGCTGCCCTTGTGATCATAGCTCCGTACGGCACTTCATCACGAGAGCAGCCTAGCCTCTCTGGCGCGACGACAAAGATCTTCCCCCTCCCAATCCAGGGTGTTATGCGAAACCGTGCCCATTGGACGTTTGCAGCCGGGAGGCAAATCGTGGCTGTATTTGAACGGAGCCTCTCTGATACCGGGTCGCCTCAGAGAGTAAGCATGGCCTTACCGCGGTACGGGGCTCTGCCGCGGCGGACGACACATTTTCCCCTACTCTTCCCTTGACCCTAAGCTGGCCGTGTCCGGCGATGGGTCGTACGAACAAGATGAACTCAAATTATCCAAATAAAAACGATAAACCTAAAAAACAAACAACGCCAAATTTCACTCCTCAGCAAAGGAGAGCTATGGAGGAACAGGCGAGAAAGCAACAACAACGCCGGAGGACAACCTCCGTTCCACAATCAAGGGGGGGATCGACAGCGATGGCAACTACGAGTCGGTCAACCAACCCTCTATCGACTAAGATTGACTTGATGGGAGCTAGCACCAGTGCGGTTGCCAACGCAACTAAGCGGACAACGGCAGATGCTAAACTCCCATCAACCGCTGATATGAAAACCAGTATCTTTACGTCTGGGGCAGCGGTCTCACGACCTGGCCTCGGAGTTTCGAAGGAGAAGGAAGCTGCAACTGAGATTTCGGCAAGGAGAGCGACCGCGATGGCAACTACGGGTCCGCACTCCCAGGAGACATCTCCGCGCCGCTTCACATACCACGAGAAAAGATTGGCTGCAAAGATCCTGAAGAGGTATGAAGGGGTACCGCAGGAATCGCTGTCGCCGAATTCCAGTAAATCGGTAGAGCTAGCGAAAGCTGTGATACCGGATTTCCAAAATTCTTACATGCCAAAGAGGTTAAAAGTTAACCCTTTCAAGCGCCAGAGATCGGACCTGGAGTTGAATCCCCCTCCCAAGCGGCATCAGAATACCCCTGGAGCGGGCAAACTAAGCTTTGCTGAGGTAACCAAGGACAGGATCCTTATAGGCGTCCTTGACCGAGGCAATGACCGCCTGGCCATCCCTAAGGACCGGTGGCGTTACGTGCGAAATGAATTCGGCAACATTCTTTTCAATGTTGCTCCAGAGTTTCCGGGTAGTTCGGCGCGAGTAACGGATGCGGGTTGGCACCAGGGTCAGATTAAATTACTCGCATGCGAGGATGCAAAAACCGTAGCACTGTACAAGGCAGCAGCTGCTAAGCTGGGTGAAGTCTACAAGGGCGCAAAGATAGAGGTCGTCGACTGGAAGGACATTCCAGCTCGTCCAAGGGCAAGGGCGTGGATTCCGGCCATCCCTGACGAACCCGAGAGAATTCTCGGGATGCTACGGCTAATGAATCCGTCCCTGCCAACGCATGACTGGAGTGTCAATCTGGTCGGGGATGCGGTAGGGCCCGACAGACAGGTGGTGTTCACCATGAATAAAGAGTCAATCGAGCCCCTCAAAAGGTGCAATGGCTTAGTACACTACAGCGTAGCCCAGATCGTTATCCACGTATATCGTGGTGATGCTCAGCGCGCTGCCTTCTCGGCTGCTCCGGGGGAACCGGAAAACGAATTACCAGAAGAGGAAGCTGAGGATTCCGATGCGGAAAGCATGTTATCCGCCACATCCCTTGGCGATAGTGCTGGGAACAACTCGGAGATGGAGGACAGCCTACAGGACGAGGAAGCCCTCGACGTCACGGTGGTAGCAGCCAACGCTGAGCGATTAACATCTAACGCTACAGACAGCAAGACTCCTGCAACGCCATATCGGGCAGTTAATCGGAACAACTCGTCGTTGATAGGCAACCTCCGGGATGGGGCAAACCTCGACGATATGGGGACGGCAGGGAAGTCTGTGCGCTCTCATGTTGGTGGTGCTTCAGATTAATCTGCACAAATCTAAAGTAGCTTCGGCTGCTTTAAGTAGTCGTCTTTCTAAAGGCGACGTGGATGTGGTCCTCATCCAAGAACCCTGGGTCAATAGCTCGAGAATCTGCGGATTGGGGACTAAGGGCTTCAAGCTCATTCGAGCCAGCGAGGAGAGCAAAGTCAGAACGTGTATTTTGGTCAAGTCTGAGTTGAACTCCTTTCTCCTACCTAACTACACCAATGGTGATATTACCGCTATCAGTCTAACGGTCGACAGCACCCGCCTGACGGTAGCGTCGGTCTATATGCCCTACGACGCCGAAGAACCCCCACCACAAATGGAGGTGAAAGACCTGGTGTCAAATTTCTGCACGGGTAATCTTATTATTGGAGCGGACGCTAATGCTCACCATGTCCAATGGGGGAGCTCCGACATCAATGCCAGGGGCGAGTCTCTGTTTGATTGCCTCTTAACAACCAACCTGGTGATTTGCAACGTGGGTAATGAGCCTACTTTTATCACTAAGACCCGCAGGGAGGTCATAGACCTCACTCTCTGTAGTGAAGGCGCTTATGAGTGGGTCAGAAAATGGCGGGTTCTGGAAGAACATTCTTTCTCCGACCACCGTTACATAGAAATGGTTTTAGACTTTATTGTAGAACAACCAATCATGAAGCGCAATCCACGTAACACTGATTGGCAGTTACACAATGAAATATTAGACAGAGACCTCCCAGTACTGCCCTCACAAGCCCCCTCATCAGTAGAGGAGCTGGAGGATCTTGTTACTACATTTACATCGGCGCTCTCAAATGCTCTAGGACAGGCTTCTCCAGTGCCAAAACCACGCGGTAAACACAGGCCACATTGGTGGTCCTACGATTTGGACTCGCTCCGAATATCATGCCGGAAACAATTTAACAAGGCCAGGAGCTTCGGCTCTGAGCCTCATTGGCACGAATATAAAGCTAAACTAAGGGCCTACAAAAAAGCTCTGAGACAGGCGAAGAGAACCTCGTGGAGAAATTTCTGCACTGGCGTCGAAAAGGTCGACGACACAGCGAGACTTAGACGAGTCCTCTCGAAAAGTCAAACAACCATCAGCTATTTGCGAAAGCCTGACGGATCCTGGACCAGCACGGAAGAGGAAACCCTTGAGCTGCTCTTGAATACACATTTTCCGGGGAATCTGCATGATGCACCACTAGCACCTGCAACAAACCTGGCAGTAAATATACCCATCACTGAGGAAAGAGTAAGGTGGGCAGTTAAGAGCTTTGAACCGTATAAGGCTGCCGGGCCGGACGGGATTATCCCCGCGCAGCTTATAAACACGTTGGAGACATCAGCTAAATGGCTGGTATTTCTCTTCACAGCCTGCCTGGCTCTCAACCACATTCCGGGCTCCTGGAGAAGCGCCACGGTAGTGTTTATCCCTAAGGCGGGGAAGGCATCCCACTACGAGCCAAAAGACTACAGACCGATCAGTCTCTCGTCCTTTGTACTAAAAACCTTTGAGAGGATATTAAGCGACTACCTCTTAACGACTATTGATAGCAACCTTATCTCTAGCTATCAGCATGCATACACCAAGGGTAAATCAACAGAAACCGCTCTGCACAGCCTAGTGTCTGTCATTGAGAAATCGCTGTGTGAAAAGGACTACTGTCTCGTGGCCCTCCTAGACATTGAGGGGGCTTTCAACAATATAAGCCCGGAGGCTATCAACTCCGCTCTAACTAATCTGGGCGTAGATAGACCTCTAACTGGTTTAATTGACCAACTTTTAATGGGAAGGAAAATAGCTTCTTCACTTGGTACGGTTGAGTTATCACGCTATGTCACAAGGGGAACACCCCAGGGTGGTGTTCTTTCCCCGCTTTTATGGAACCTCACAGTCAACTCGTTGCTACGTGACACAAGCTGGGGGGGCGGGAAGATAGTGGCATTCAGAGGCAAGTTCCCACAAACTCTGTGTGACCTGATGCAAGTAGCACTGCGAGAAGTTTCGAAGTGGTCCTCTCGCTGCGGACTTAGTATCAACCCAGGGAAGGTGGAACTTGTCCTCTTCACCAACCGGTACAAAATACCGCCACTAAGCCTACCAGAACTAGATGGCACGCGCCTGGGCTTGTCGGATAAGGCCAAGTTTCTAGGCATAGTTCTGGACAGGAAATTGAATTGGAAGGAGAATGTTCTTCAGCGCCAGAAGAAAGCTTGCATCGCTCTTTACACCTGCAAAAGAGCCATTGGCAAAAAATGGGGGCTCAGCCCTAGAGTATGCAGTTGGATCTACACGGCCATCATTCGCCCAATCATGCTTTATGGAGTCGTCGTATGGTGGCCTGCGCTGAGCAAGGCAACATACCTGAATCTGTTGCGGAAAGTCCATAGATCCAATATGATCTGTATAAGCGGTGCGCTAAGGACAACGCCGAACGAAGCCCTCCAGGTCATTCTGGGCATTTTGCCACTTGATCTGGAAGGGTTTCGGTCAGCGGCGGCATCAGCTCTGCGCCTAAGAGAAACCTCCAGTTGGGCTGCGGGTACTATTGGACACTCCAGTATTCTGGAATCTTACAGCTTTCTCCCTCTAAGCACAGATCGTTGTGCGACTACTACAGTCGGGGATAGCTGTTTCAAAATAAACATTCCCAGCAGAGAAGACTGGGAGAGGACGGATTGGTGTCCCGGAACAAATGGTGGCACTTCCATATACACCGACGGCTCGAAGTTGGACGGCAGAGTTGGAGGAGGCGTTTATTCAAGGGATTTGGACCTTGAGCTCTCCTTCAGACTACCTGATCATTGTAGCGTCTTCCAGGCGGAAGTCTCGGCAATCCTGGACGCCGCGGCCTGGTTAAGCAAACGTGTTATC
The DNA here is from genome assembly GCA_964058755.1 of Campiglossa producta. Taxonomy (NCBI): domain Eukaryota; kingdom Metazoa; phylum Arthropoda; class Insecta; order Diptera; family Tephritidae; genus Campiglossa; species Campiglossa producta. Next base: position 37,670 of record CAXKVI010000343.1, read on the forward strand.
GGAGAAGATATCGCTATTTTCAGCGATAGCCAAGCGGCCATCAAATCCCTTGGCTCATACACGTTCAACTCTGAACTGACGCTCAGCTGTCGTCGATCTCTTCAGGAGATGGCCCAACAGAACCGCGTAAGCCTCATATGGGTCCCGGGACATAGGGACATTGAGGCAAACTGTAAGGCAGACGAGCTTGCCAGGCAGGGCACGACCAAGCAGGTTCTTCAGGATAAAGAGCGCTTAGGTATGCCGTTTGCCACATGCAAACTAATGCTGAAGGAGCACACACTCCGTCAAGCCAACGAAGGATGGCTGCAATCCCCAGGGTGTCGCATATCGAAACAAACCTGGCCAAAATGGGATCTTAAAAGGTCTAGACGCATTTATGCCCTAACTAGGAGGGAAATCTGCATATTGATAGGGGTATTAACCGGTCACTGCCTCATTGGTAGGCATGCAGAAAGGCTAGGTGTGCCCTACCGACGATGCTGCAGGAGTTGCAAAGATGATGAGGAGGAGGAAACAGTGGATCACCTCATCTGCAACTGTCCGGCTTTAAGCGGCGCGAGAACGCGCTTTTTGGGAGTTCCGTTCCTGGATAGCCTAAGCCAGATCGTGGAACTGGACATAAAGGACTTGATGGGCTTCATAAAGTCATCTAAGTGGTTCGAGGAGGAGTAACGGTGTCGGTTTAGGAGTGTCAGTCCCGGGATTCTGCTATGTGGAAAATCCCAACAACTCAGGGATTTTCCATATGGCTGGGTCCCGGGACTGACTTTCCTTGTGTTGGTGGTATCACAACGGGCCTTTCAAAACTGGCCTAAGTGTGCCTCTGCGGCAGCCACTTGAACCTAACCTAACTTTCTATTTATGTAGTGTATATAGTGAAAATCAACAAGATCGGGCAAATGTAACATATAGCCCCCATACAACCGATTGTTCAGATATAAGATTTTTTGGCCAAAACTTCTGCAATTAAAAAGTTAGGACCGTAAAATTTTGCAACTCGAGTACTTTCTATTTATGTAGTGTATATAGTGAAAATCAACAAGATCGGGCAAATGTAATATATAGCCCCCATACAACCGATTGTTCAGATATAAGGTTTTTTGACCAAAACTTCTGCAATTAAAAAGTTAAGAACGTAAAATTTTGCATCTCGAGAACTTTCTATTTATGTAGTGTATATAGTGAAAATCAACAAGATCGGGCAAATGTAACATATACCCCCATACAACCGATTGTTCAGATATAAGGTTTTTTGACCAAAACTTCTGCAATTAAAAAGTTAGGAACGTAAAATTTTGCAACTCGAGTACTTTCTATTTATGTAGTGTATATAGTGAAAATCAACAAGATCGGGTAAATGTAACATATAGCCCCCATACAACCGATTGTTCAGATATAAGGTTTCTTGGCCAAAACTTCTGCAATTAAAAAGTTAGGAACATAAAATTTTGCAACTTGAGTACTTTCAATTTATGTAGTGTGTAGAGGAAAATCAAGAAGATCGGGTAAATATAACATATAGCCCCATACAACCGGTTGTTCCGATATAAGGTTTTTTGGCCAATACTTCCGCATTTAAAAAGTTAGGAACGTAAAATATTGCTCCTTTAGTACTTTCTACATATGTAATGTGTATAGTGTAAGTCAGTACAATTGAACACGTATAATATATAGCCTCCATACAATCGATTGTTCCGATAACTCGGATCCTATTATTTTGTAAGTTTTTTTAAATTATAACTGAAATTCGTTTAAAGTTATTACATTTTAAAATAGTAAATTTACATGACTTACGTCAAGCATGCCTTAAGCGTGAAAATTTTCTTGAATCGGTGCAAGGCCCGAACGTAAAATTGCCTGTTAAGCAGTTCTCTAGGAGACAGGTATCGGAAATTGAACATACAGCTAGTGACGAAGTCTCCACCGATGCGGAAAGCGCCGTTGGCATTTCGGCACTGAAAGATGTAGTGGACAGGAAGTGTTGGAATTGTGACGAGGCAGGGCATAACTATAAACAGTGCGTTAAACCACGGCGTGTGTTTTGTTATGGCTGCGGCCTGATAGCTTTTTTTCTTCCGACCTGCCCTAACTGCAACAAATCGGGAAACTTGAGACGGGATGTTTGCCACAACAGCAAACATCCGAATGCACAGACCAATTAAAAACTACACAAATTTTGAAACATTCACAAAGTGATCGCGTAAGTTTGCAAGATCCTCCGTGTTGGCACCCTATTATACCCTTTCACGTACGTTTAGGAGAGTATAAAGCGATTCGCGAACAAATCTTTAAGCCAACAAGATCGGCAATACGTGGAAGAGAGTATTGGGAAAGTTTAAATGAAAAACGTTCTAAACTTATATCGACAATTCTTTGTAAACCGGATGATGTGAGGCCTTACGCTAAGATAGGCATATTGGATAAAGAAGTGCTTGGGTTATTGGACTCTGGAGCTTCAGTGAGTTGTCTTGGTGGGTTATTAGCGCGTGAAGTATTTAAGCGACGGAAAGAATTACGCATTAAATCACTTAAATCGCATGCTCTTACGGCGGATGGATCCAAACAACAAATCGAAGGAGTTGTTGAGTTGTTAGTCTCTTATAAAGAAGATTCGAAACCAATTGAGTTTTATATAATACCGTCTCTTACTCAAGATGTTTACTTAGGGGTGAATTTTTGGAGTAGTTTCCAAATAGCTTCCCACATTGTAAGCGAAACCATGATCGCAAAAGTGGATGATAATTCACATATATTAACGGTTGAACAACAACAAAAACTAGATGCCGCCATTCGTTGTTTTCCTTCGTATGAAGAAAATGGATTAGGGAAAACTAGGCTTATGGAGCATGAAATAGATGTAGGAACCGCTAAGGCGATAAAGCAGAGACACTTTCCGATTTCTCCCGCTATCGAAAAACTAGTAGGACAAGAGATTGAGCGGATGCTAAAATTAGGAGTGATAGAAGAGTCAAGCAGTGCTTGGTCCTCGCCAGTTGTTCTCGTCAGAAAGCCTGGAAAAGTTAGACTATGTTTGGATAGTAGGAAGGTCAATGAGGTGACCATTGCCACACATTGAGGGAATACTGAGTCGACTTCCTCGGGCGGAATTTATCTCCAGCTTGGATTTAAAAGACGCATATTGGTAGATCCCGCTCGAGGCTAGTTCTCGTGAAAAAACTGCGTTCACTATTCCTAATCGGCCTTTATATCAGTTTACGGTTATGCCGTTTGGCTTATGTAACGCGCCGCAAACAATGTGCAGGCTAATGGATAAGGTAATTCCACACAATTTGAAAGAACGCGTTTTTGTTTATTTGGATGATCTTCTTCTTATCTCGGAAAATTTCAAGGAACATGTTGAACTATTGCAAGAAGTTGCTCATCAGATACGTAAGGCAGGGCTCACAATTAATATTGCTAAGAGTAAATTCTGTCTTAGACAAGTTAAATATTTAGGCTATGTGGTAGGTCGGGGAACCCTACAAATAGATCCTGACAAGGTGGCTGCTATTGTAGAGTACCCAGTTCCGAAAACGGTGCGCCAACTTCGTCGTTTCTTAGGAATGGCAGGGTGGTATCGACGCTTTATTGCAAATTTCGCGGACGTAACTGAGCCTTTGACAGAATTGCTTAAAAAGAATAGAAAATTTGATTGGACAGAGACAGCGCAGGAAGCATTTGATAGTTTAAAGCAGCGCTTGACCTCTGCCCCTTTTCTAGCCAACCCGGATTTTTCAAAACCGTTTATAGTTCAGTGTGATGCTAGTAAAAATGGAGTAGGGGCCGTGCTGGCACAGTTGAGCGAAAGCGGAGAGGAAGTTCCGATCTCGTATATGTCACAAAAGTTAAACAAAGCACAGAGGAATTATTCCGTCACGGAACAAGAATGCCTGGCAGCAATTTTAGCCGTGAAGAAATTTCGTCCATACGTAGAGGGTCAGGAGTTTAAGATAATAACGGACCACGCAACTTTGCGCTGGTTGATGAACCAAGCAGACCTAAGCGGCAGGTTGGCACGGTGGGCTCTGAAACTTCAATCCTTTAAATTTACTATAGAACATCGGAAGGGAAGTCAAAATATAGTGCCTGACGCATTATCTCGTATGTTCTCCGAAAGTATTGAAGGGCTGGACAGCATACAGATTGACTGCGTGCCGGACATTGACTTGGAATCAACAGCTTTTGACGACTCGGCGTACACGAACTTACGCGATAGTATAAGTCGTAATGCGGACAAGTACCCGGATTTTGTAGTCAGAGGAAAGTTCATTTACCACAGAACTGAGTATTATACAGGAGATGATGAACAACAGAACCTGGCATGGAAGTTGGTAGTTCCTGAGGGCTTGCGAGAAGAGGTAATTCGCAACGCACACGACAACCCAACGAGTGCGCATGGCGGCATAGCCAAGACTGCTGAGCGTATACGACGTGTTTTCTTCTGACTACATAGGGAAGTGCGATACCTGTAAAACTACGAAGCACCCGAATAAAGTTTTAAGACCACCAATGGGTAGATTCGTACCGACTGATCGCAATTTCAACGACTGTTTGTAGATCTAATCGGACCATTTCCCCGATCTAAGAATGGAAATATCGGCGTACTAATTGTGCTGGATCAGCTTTCTAAGTTTACATTTCTTTTCCCTTTAAGAAAGTTCACCACAACACCTATAGTAAACTTTCTTAAGGAACATGTATTTGACGTTTTTGGAGTACCAGAGGTTATCGTTAGCGATAACGGAAGTCAATTTAAATCCGGAGAGTTCGAAGCGTTCCTAACGAAGTGTGGGGTGCAACACCTTTGCACGGCGGTACATTCCCCTCAAAACAATAGCTCTGAACGGGTGAACAGATCTATAAATGCGGCGTTGCGCGCGTATATAAGAGATGACCAACGCGAATGGGACCGTCATTTAAGTAGCATTAACTGCGCGTTACGTAACTCGATACATCAGTCGACATCACAGAGTCCCTACTTTGTCGTCTTTGGACAACATATGATGACACATGGAGATAACTATAGACTGCTAAGAAAGGTGGGAATGGTAGAAGAAGGACGGGTACAGAATTCTAATCAGCGTCTCCAAATGCTCTCGCTGATTCGAGATTGTGTACGCACTAACCTGCAAAAATCGTATGACACCAACGTTAAGACGTACAACTTACGAACAAGACCAGTTACTTTTAGGGTAGGTCAATTGGTACTTCGAAGAAACTTTGCTCTAAGTAACCAATCCAAAAACTTCAATAGCAAACTAGCACCGACTTTTCTCAAGGCGCGGGTTCGAAGTAGACAGGGAACAGCATACTATGTTTTAGAAGACGAGCAAGGGAAGTTGTTGGGAACGTATCATTGCAAAGATATCCAGCCAGTGGATAAATAGCTTTTAGAAAAGTGACGTCTGATTCGCATTCATTTTTGTCAAATTCAAAAATCTTCACTTGTTAGAATTTTTAACTTGTTTTTGTAATGGCTGCTCATCAGTAAGATAGGGCATTGATAAGCTTCAATACTTATATCCATACTGCATCGAGTAATTTTATTCCTGCCACCACTGTGACAAAAAAAAAAAAAGCTTCGAAGCTAGCCGATTTCGTGCTGCTTTTGTTTTTCTTCGTAGCACCTTTTTCAGTTTAAGGAGATTACAATCACGATTTGGGGGAGTTCTAGCAAACTGCTTTATCGACACTGACCCAGGTGTCAACACGGTTTCATATATCACGGTGTTTCAGTATTTCGCGAATACCGGTTTCATGCAACCCTGCAAAAAAAAAAAAAAAAGTACTGGAAATATTAGGACATTTTTCTGTGGAACCCAAAAGTTCTCCACTACTAAGTTGCTGCATGTCATATTTTGGCTCTGCCATTTCGATCCAGCTTTCATCAAAGTAACTTGGCACTAGCTCATAAAGTGACATTTCGTAAATTTTTACAAGTTACATGTGAATAATAAAGTCAATTTTTCTGTGCAATTAGTAAAGTAAAATTACAAATATAAAAAGAAAAAAAAAAAACACAGAACGAAAACTTTAAAAGTGCACTTAAGGCACCCGTTCTGGAGAGGAGTGCTTCTTGAGTCCAGCATTTAAGCCTCAAGTAATAAGCTGCACGCAAATGGTCACATGGTATGTATTCATTCTGGCGCTAAAGAGGTCATACTCTTATGCATTCTGGCATAAACACATTTGTTATAACAGGAGCACATCAGCGCTTAGGACTTACTTGTCTAATCTAAGCCAAAAACGTAATCACTGCTCATAGCAACATAATCCTCTGTTGAGAGGAGTGCACCATTCACAAAACCAAACCACCAATCCCCAGACTTACACACGTGATCCATTTGCTGAAATTTAATTTTTCCGGATTTTACACCAGCTTTTGCGCACAAACCTTTATGTGCAAAGCAACCTACATGAAAGAACCATACGGATACCTATATATTTTGTGGACCGCCTGGATAATTTTTATTTCCGGCGTAAAGCGGGAATTGCGTTTCCAGTTACCGTAAATTATCACCAAAATCATAGTACTTTTCATTGTTGAGGGAAATTTAGTATTTGTAAAAGCGGAATAAGCATATTTGTCCTATAAATCCATCAACAGAACCTGCATTAGGTCGTCCAAAAATATTGAGGAGACACCGAGCTGTTTGCGCAAACATCGAGGATTCGTCGTCCAATTGCACAGGTATGTAAATATTTCTTGTTAAACTTGTATGGGTCAAAGGGCTTAACTCGCTTAGTACGCTTAAATAGTTTTTATAAATCTTAGTTTGCTTTGAAATGTACATGCGTACATGAGTTTTATTGAATTCATAAATTAACATAATTTGAGAAAACAAAAAAATAATTTACATTTAAATTTGCAACACCCAGATATAAATAATTTAGGTATACCAATTTTTAAAATGAATAAAGAGTAAATTCAGTTTGTGAAATGTGATCCACACGCGTTGATTTTTCCATAGGCGGGTTGGGGGAGTCACAATTTTGTTCTCTCACACATGGTTGGGAAGGGAGTGAGAAGGAGACGAGCCACATCTGAGTCTCCCAATGTTCTTATTTTTCCGTGTGTTAGCTTCGCCGTCTTTTCGATGCATTTACGCCCCTGTCTAACGTCCGTCGGTCTGATTGATAGCTTATTCTGTGTTGTCTCAAGTTGGTCCGTAGTGCGCTGCCGTACAAATCAGTGATGATTGGTTTATTTCGTATTTTGTTTGTTGAAGGAGAATACTGTGCATGATATAAATGTGATATAAAAGAAAAAAAGGTGCAGTTTAATGGTTCATAAAGACCCCACCCAGCCGAAAGGCTTAGACCAGGTTTGAACTAGCATGCCAGCCCGTATGTCATTACGCTGCGCGGTAACATCTTCGCGAACCATGCATAAAATTTGGGGGGCTTTTTTAGGGGGGGGGGGGGGGGTT
>CAXKVI010000344.1:0-44753 GCA_964058755.1 Campiglossa producta
CGTTTGGATACAATTGTATCCATTTGGATACATTTTAAGTCAATGGATACAAAGAAACAAAAAGTTTTAAATGGATACATTTTTAACAGCTCCAACAATCGTTTTGTATTTTCAAAGAAACGAACAAAATCCAAGAAGCTATACATTAGGGTGATTCAAATAAAATGAATTTGTTTTTTTTTCGGTCATACCCCCTGAAAAGTTAGGTATTGATAAGAAAATAAGCTTTGCAAAAAATTAGCCCTTTAACTTAACCCTTAGGGGTGGCTATTTTTTCCGCCCTTTTGTATGGGTAATGTATGGGAAAAAGTGAGATTTTTTTCAAAGTGTTTTTTCTCATAATTTTTAAAATTTTTGTGTGTGTTACTGTGTATGTGTGTGCCACAGTACAAAAATCTTTCATTTTTATCTCTCCTTTTTTGAAAAACATTTCAAATATTATGAGATAAATCACTTTGAAAAAAATCCTATTTTTTCCCATACATTTTCCATAAAAAAGGGCGAAAAAAAAGCCACCCCTATGGATTACGTTAGAGCGCTAACTTTTTGCTTGGCTTATTTTCTCATCGATACCTAACTTTTTAGGGCCTAAGAACAAGTCGACCTTTTTTGAATCACCTGAGAAAAATCACTTTAAAAAAAAAAACCTATTCTTTCCCATACATTTTAACTAAAAAAGGGTGAAAAAAATAATAAGGGTTAAGTTACAGCGCTTTTTTTTGCTTGGCTTATTTTCTTATCGATACCTAACTTTTTAGAGCCTAAGAACAAGTCGACATTTTTTGAATCACCTTAGTGTATATGTTTCTTTGCTAGTAAAAAATGTGGATACATTTTTGTCAGGATGGATACACTTTTGGATACAAAAGGGGGCAACGCTGCCCCTAACCCGCAGGGCTTTCTTGCTTGTATGTAGCTCCACTTCAGTCGGTCATTTGGACTTCAGACTGTCCCAAAAACCTTGAAATATGCCTTCAATATGGGTATCAAACGAAAGGGAAGGTCCACAGGTTTCTATTGGACTTTGGAATATTTCGATATATTTATCGATAACTGAGTTATCGGTCAAAATGAGATTGTACAATAATATTGAAAATTGCCTACAATATGGGTATCAAACGCAAGTGGAGGCCCAGAGGTTTCGTTTTGACTGCGGTATACTTCGATATATTTATCGATTACTTCATAACACATTTAACTAGAAAGTAAAAAATAAATATAGTTTAAAAAGCGAAAACAGACGCTTTTAAAGAATATTGCACTAAAAAGGTAAAAATGAACTAAATAAAAAACGAAGATTATGGACAAAGCGGCCCACGCTTTTTTCCACAATACTACTGTGTAGGGGTTTTAAAATTATTTTCAACTTTTTGTTCAATACACTCTAAAAGCGTGAGTTTTAGTTTTTTTAAACTATATTTATTTTTTACTTTTTAGTGAAATGTCCTATGAAATTATCGATCAATTTATCGAAATATATCGAAATCCAAATGAAACCTGGGACCTTCCCCTTTCGTTTGATACCCATATTGTAGGGAAATTTTAAGGTTTTCGGGCAACCACATTTTGACCGATAACTCAGTTATCGATAAATTTATCGAAATTTATCGAAGTCCAAATGAAACCCGGGGCCTTCCCCTTTCGTTTCATACCCATATTGTAGGGACATTTTACGGTTTTTGGGCCACTGAGGCTTAGGCCGAACGAGAATCACATACATACAAGCAAACAAGCAAACAAACAAAGAAACAAACAAACAAGCAAACATACAAGTGAACCTAATAAAAGCGTGGTAAAAAGGGAGAAAACTTTTAAGCATTGCGCATTTATATATAATAGATACCATCAGTTTAGCTATCACAAGGACAAGAGTTTGGAAATTCATCCTATGAAAATATTCAAAGTGGGTAAAGCGGATGTGAGCAATATCTAAAATTGTCTGCTTTTATTAGTAATATGTATTAGGATATACACAAATAAGGGTATATACATTTCCTTTCACTTCACATTGTAGCACTTCACAACATTATAAAATATTTTTTTTTAAAACGTAATTTATGTACTACGCAATCAATGCTAACTTTTCTCAAAGGAACTAATATCAATTTGTTTTTCAACACTAACATTTGAGTTGGCCTATAAAATGACAATGATAATACTTGCATGTTTGTATGTATGTAAATACAAGGAAAAATGGAAAATTTGAAAAAAAAAGAACGAGCTAGGTTTTATGCATTTCGTTGGTAGCAACTAGATAACAGGAACTGAAATCACTAGGGCTTAGTTGCCATCTCAGGTTGTCGCGTAAAAGAAGATCAAAGCAAATTGGCAATTACGCGGAGAGACAAAAAACAGAAAAAAAATTTGTGTAAGCCCACATACAGACACATGGGTGTACTTCTTTGCATACATAAATACCCCAGGAACGCTTTTCAAATTGAACCTTACATTATAGAACTTAATAAAATAGAAGAAATTGAGCACAAGTAAGCACACACGGCCCGCCTGAATCGATTTTAACTTCAAAGTCCGAAGTCAAAACTTCTGGCTTTACTTTATAAGCGTATATTACTTAATAAACATGATTCACCCAAAAATTAAAATAATCTAGCGAGCCGTTTTTGAGAAAACCGCGAAATAACCGCGTTTTTTTGAAGTGCTTCGGAAAACTTCATTTCTTGTCACATATTGGAAAATACTACATATTCTGAAAGAGGAGTAAAACCTCCATCAGCTCCATGTTTTATTTTTAAAATATCTTGCCACTGACACTTGCGAAATGCAATTGAAAGTGCATTTTTTGTTGCTCATACGCCCCGTGCTGTTTAAAGACATTTAAAAATAAGAAGAAGAAATTTTTCGAGTATGCAGTTTTATAGATCATTTAATTTTAGTCTAACAAAGTGCAAGTTTTAAGTACCTACCACATATCGTTGATTTTTTACGAATTTTTTTCCTAAGGTGTCTCGGTTTTTTTTTTTTTTTTTGTAAAAAAGTGGTAATATGCAGTTTTTGAGTCGAAAATGGTCAAAAAAAGAGACAAAAGCAGTATTCTGTTCATGGACTTAAATTAAGAAAAGCTTGCAGATTATTACTAAAAAAACGTTGAGGATGTAACTTACCCCGATTCTGTGTGAGGGGGGAGTCCACCCCCCTCTTAAAAAACCGTTGAGTGAACCAAACCAATTTTCTGAGTATGAGGGTTTAGAGGATCCTCCGTAGAATCTTTACCGTCAAAAGTTGTGCAACAAAATCTGCTCGTGCTGGTCTGCTAAGATTCGACGATAGTAAAACGATATTGTATGATGAAGAGAAAGGTTAAGGCTTTCAGAATCATGTACTTTTATCCAAATATTGTTTCTAATTGCAGAGTTACAGAGGTCCTAAAAATAGGTCATTTGAGCTTTAAACGCGGATTGTGGGAGAACTAAGCTTAATATAAAAATTTTAACATAGGTAAAGATTCTACGGAGGATCCTCTAAAAACCCTCATACTCAGAAAATTGGTTTGGTTCACTCAACGGTTTTTTAAGAGGGGGGGTGGACTCCCCCTCACACAGAATCGGGGTAAGTTACATCCTCAACGTTTTTTTAGTAATAATCTGCAAGCTTTTCTTAATTTAAGTCCATGAACAGAATACTGCTTTTGTCTCTTTTTTTGACCATTTCGACTCAAAAACTGCATATTACCACTTTTTTACAAAAAAAAAACCGAGACACCTTAGGAAAAAAATTCGTAAAAAATCAACGATATGTGGTAGGTACTTAAAACTTGAACTTTGTTAGACTAAAATTAAATGATCTATAAAACTGCATACTCGAAAAATTTGTTCTTCTTATTTTTAAAAGTCTTTAACAGCACGGGGCGTATGAGCAACAAAAAATGCACTTTCAATTGCATTTCGCAAGTGTCAGTGGCAAGATATTTTAAAAGTAAATCATGGAGCTGATGGAGGTTTTACTCCTCTTTCAGAAAATGTAGTATTTTCCAATATGTGACAAGAAATGAAGTTTTCCGAAGCACTTCAAAAAAACGCGGTTACTTCGCGACTCGCTAGATTATTTTAATTTTTGGGTGAATCATGTTTATTAAGCGTATATTATCATAAAGTAAAGCAGGCCGTGCACAGGCGCTTTGCTACAAATTATAAAACTGAACTGAAAACGCTGAAGTAAAATTAGTTTAGTTATTACTATTCGCGATAGCAAAAGAAATTGGGAACAAGGAGCGAAGGAGAAGTATTATAATGAAACTATTGAAGGATGGCTTAGGATACTTGCAGATAATACTTATTAATGTTAAGAGAAAAAAAGAAATATGATTACTTAGTTGAGGCTATGTAACTATGTATGTAGTAGCCCGGTCAAATAGACGTAATATAATGGTTGAACAACAATAATTGCCACAAAGTCAAATTTTGGTAAAGAGCTTAGGTTCGCCGTCAGAAAGAAAACTCTAAAGTGCTCGTCTATTCCATGTGTGCTATAAAAGTTATTCGGGGTCAAAGGTCAAAATTTTGGGTTTTTTTAACTTTTCTCGAAAACGGTAAGTTTTTTTTCGAAAATCTACCTGAAACCAAATGTGCAGACCTGGAAATTCTCAAAATTTTTGTCTAAGAGTTACCAGTTCTGGGATATCGCAATTGAAAAATGAGCTCTGCAAATTATGTGAAAAATTTGCAAGGTATGCACTTTTCAGGCTTTTCCTCGAAAACTTTAGTATGCATAGAAAAACTTTCTTTTACCGTTTATTTGTCACGAAGTTCCCCATTGACAATGAAAAAAGTTATTTTTGTTAAGCCCTTAGTACTCGAGCTACAGCCACCTTTTCTCCATGCACAACATCAAAAAATACTAGTCCGGTAAATTTGGTATATATTGTATAACAAAAGTTCCCACAGAGCCAATTTTTTTGTCAGCAGCTTCGGTTCACCCCAGGAATAAAACAGCAAAAGTGGCCATCGATCCCGTTTGTGCTAAAAAAGTTATTGGTGAGCAAAAGTCGAGCGAAATCCAAATTTGAGGGTTTATTTTTCGATTTTTCTCGACCCCTTTATCTTTATCTTTATCTTTATCTTTATCTTTATCTTTATCTTTATCTTTATCTTTATCTTTATCTTTATCTTTATCTTTATCTTTATCTTTATCTTTATCTTTATCTTTATCTTTATCTTTATCTTTATCTTTATCTTTATCTTTATCTTTATCTTTATCTTTATCTTTATCTTTATCTTTATCTTTATCTTTATCTTTATCTTTATCTTTATCTTTATCTTTATCTTTATCTTTATCTTTATCTTTATCTTTATCTTTATCTTTATCTTTATCTTTATCTTTATCTTTATCTTTATCTTTATCTTTATCTTTATCTTTATCTTTATCTTTATCTTTATCTTTATCTTTATCTTTATCTTTATCTTTATCTTTATCTTTATCTTTATCTTTATCTTTATCTTTATCTTTATCTTTATCTTTATCTTTATCTTTATCTTTATCTTTATCTTTATCTTTATCTTTATCTTTATCTTTATCTTTATCTTTATCTTTATCTTTATCTTTATCTTTATCTTTATCTTTATCTTTATCTTTATCTTTATCTTTATCTTTATCTTTATCTTTATCTTTATCTTTATCTTTATCTTTATCTTTATCTTTATCTTTATCTTTATCTTTATCGTTATCTTTATCTTTATCTTTATCTTTATCTTTATCTTTATCTTTATCTTTATCTTTATCTTTATCTTTATCTTTATCTTTATCTTTATCTTTATCTTTATCTTTATCTTTATCTTTATCTTTATCTTTATCTTTATCTTTATCTTTATCTTTATCTTTATCTTTATCTTTATCTTTATCTTTATCTTTATCTTTATCTTTATCTTTATCTTTATCTTTATCTTTATCTTTATCTTTATATTTATCTTTATCTTTATCTTTATCTTTATCTTTATCTTTATCTTTATCTTTATCTTTATCTTTATCTTTATCTTTATCTTTATCTTTATCTTTATCTTTATCTTTATCTTTATCTTTATCTTTATCTTTATCTTTATCTTTATCTTTATCTTTATCTTTATCTTTATCTTTATCTCCCTCTTACACTCCCTCTCTGTATGCACGGGGCTGGGTTGGGGTCAAAATTCTGCTTTTTTGGAAATTCTGCATTCATAATTCCGGAAGTCGAAACACGGGAAATCAAAATTATGGAAGTCAATATTCTGGAATCCAAAATTCTGGATAACGAAATTCTAAATTTCAAAATTCTGGAAACCAAAATTCTGAAATTCAAAACTCTGTAATTAATGATTAAAAATGCGTGTTGATAACAAAAAAAGTGCGCACTTTTTTTGTTATCAACACGCATTTTTAATCATTAATTACAAAATTTTGCCTTTAACATTTAACTGGACTTGTTCTGAAGGAATTAAAAACAAATGTACCGTGCGTATTGACACACAATTTCACGGCTGTGAAATGTTATACGAAAAAAATGAACATTCTCATGATCCATGTGCGCATAAAAAATCGGTTGCAGATCCAAATAATAATTTATAATAATAATAATTTATTTACTGCCATAGCATATTAAGACGTTGAGTCTTTTTTTGTACATTTTACATATAAATTACAGAGTTTATTGATATTTAAATCTAAACAGAGTTTATGGATATTAGATTCTAAAATAGCTTAAACTATTGTAAAAGGTGGGAAAGAAAGGGAAAAAGCAGGAAATAATAAAAATATTGCAATGAGAAAAGAAGAAAACGCCCAGGATGAGGCAGATGTAAGAAAAATCCCTAAGAAAAATGATTTTCAATTGCTACCTTAAAGCATCTATCCGATTTAATATGTTTAATTAACATTGGCAATGAATTCCACAGTCGCACAGCACTAACAAAGAATAATCTAGAACCAGGTAAGGATACAAATCTTGGTACTACAATATTATTAGTGCGAGAGGATGATAATCATTTTAAAAATATGGTTTCGCTCGAGTTTTCTGCAGCGGAAGTGCGGAATTCCGATTTCCAGAATTTTGTCGACCCAGAATTTTGATTCCGGAATTTTGACTTCAGAATTTTAATTTTAGAATTTTGACCGTTTCCGCACGGGGCTAGGTGAATCTAAATATCTTTTGGATTGCTTCATAGAGTTTCAGGTAAAAATTCGTTTTTTTATCCTTTTTGCTAAGTCGTGTACCTAAAAACAATGAATACTATAAGTTTTATGGTAAGTATACAAGTTCACTTATCGTCAATATATTTTGGTAAGTGTGTGCTGCGAAGTTTTATCGCTGCCACTGCGACATTCAACTTGGAAATTGAATTAGTATGGTAACAGTGGCAGGAAGTGGCTGCTAAGCAGGAAATTGTCTAAAATTGCATATATATATATATGTAATTTGTACAGCAGCAAAAACTACAACAAAAACATTATCAGTGTAGTTAACAACAACAAAAACTTTCTCCAAAAATCAGGGCAGGCAAAACAAAAAGATGGTGAACGCAAGCAATGCCAAAATTCATTTAATACCATTTACCGTTGATTCAATTTGCTAGCGGTATATTAGATAGTATTTTACGGCAGAAGGTTGTATGTGTATTGTAGATTCAGTAGTGCATTGTACCTGCAGTGCAATAATTTAGTATGTTGTCCAAGTTCAACTAGTCTCTCAACTGTATTTTTTTAAACAAAAGCGACTGGTATAAAAATAATAAAAAACGTATCGGTTTACATGGTAGAGGCCATGTGTGGTTTAACTTGCACTGAAAAACCGGGCCTATAAATAGCTCTGATCCCTTACACCAATGACAGTCAGAAACAGTCAGAATAGCCAGAAACAGTCACGAACTACAGGAAAGTGATCCCGTACGCCACTTTTCTGACTGGTGAGAGCAGAAAATTGAGTTCTCTCCAGTCGGAGAGTTGCAAGATTTAGTCAGCAGATATTTTGCTGGTAAATTCTGACTACTTGTTGTAGAACTGTCAATCGAATAAGTTTGAACTGTCAAGCGAATAAGTTTGACAGTTCTACCATTTTAGCGATCCCGTACTCTTTGGTGTTGCTCTCGCACTGGGAGCGGATTTTCTAATTTTGACAGTTCTAGTAGCTTTAGTCAGAAAAGTAAGGAGCGGATTTTCTAATTTTGACAGTTCTAGTAGCTTTAGTCGGAAAAGTAAGGATCAGAGCTTATATTTCCGGTGAAACTTTGCTCTTTTCAGATAAGTTGGCCACTAGTATATTTTATGACTAGTTGGAAGTTACACTCGATGGCTGTCGTAAGGTGTGCGCGTTTGCAAGCACTGTCATATGCAATACGACTGAACGCGCTTTTAAACGACAAACTATGAAGCACACTTACACACACAAGTTTAGTGAAGTTTGGTATACACCTGCACACTTGGAAAATAAAAGCTAGAGATGAATAGCGTAGGAGATTGTTCAAAGTAGTGCCATTCTTTCTGAATTTGAGATTGGCTTTGTATACTCGCATTGTACTCTATGTTTTTGTATTTTATTTAACTATAACACCAGTGCTTGTGAATGTTAATGTGCTACTTACTTATTTGTGTCAGCTCAGCTGGTATGAATGCCGCACTTTGTTGTTGTACCAAAAAATTTCTGTAGAAAATGTTAACTAAAAATATGCCAAAGTGCCAAATTATGTAAGGAAATGAGTTTATTTCTTTCCAAGGAAATAATTCAAACAACAGAGGTGGTGAGGTGGTGTGTTTTTCAAACGAACTTAAGGTGCTAACTTTGTGTGAATATAATAGGTACTATGTGATTCTCTAGAATTTTCTTATGAGTACGGGCAGCAGCCCAAGAAAAAATTTATAAAGCGGAAAACATCCGCATTGCTGAAATGCAAAAAAGTCGAGGGTATATTGTCGCTCCCAACGAAGACTAATACGGTTCAGTTAGCGTGGAAGACTAACACACTTCGTTCTCTGCGTGGAACACGAACACACTTCGTTCTCTGCGTGGAAGACTAACACCCTTCGATCTCTGCGTCGAAGACTAACACAGTTCAGTTCAATGCGAACTGTGTTAGTCTTCCACGCAGAGAACGAAGTGTGTTAGTCTTCGACGCAGAAAACTGAACCGCGTTAGTCTTCGACGCAGAGAACGAAGTGTGTTAGTCTTCGACGCAGAAAACTGAACCGTATTAGTCTTCGTTGGGAGCGAAGACCAACACAGTTCAGTTCAATGCGAACTGTGTTAGTCTTCGACGCAGAGAACGAAGTGTGTTAGTCTTCGACGCAGAAAACTGAACCGTATTAGTCTTCGTTGGGAGCGACGATATCAAGTCTTCAAACTAAGACGTGGTATGTTGTCCACAGAAAGCAATGAGCAAGTGGAATAAGAGGCATCATCGTTTTATAGCTAACTTGCAAAATTACGCAGGATACCCCTTTAATCCGTCCATCTACACTAAACAACAAATTAAAACTAAACAGTTAAGTTCAAACTAAACTGGAACTTGAGCTCTCCTTCAGATTATCTGATCATTGCAGCGTCTTCCATGCTGAAGTCTCAGCAATCTTGGATGCCGCGATTTGGATAAGTAAACGCTCTATCGGCGAGGGCATCGTTATTTTCAGCGACAGCCATGCTGCCATCAAAGCTGTTGGCTCTTCGTTCAACTCTGAACTTACGCTCAGCTGTCGTCGATCTCTTCAAGAGATGGCCCAACAGAACCGCGTGTACCTTACATGGGTTTTGGAACACAGGGACATTAAGGAAAACTGTAAGGCAGACGAACTTGCCAGGCAGGGTACGACCAAGCAGGTTCTTCGGGATAAAGAGCGCTTAGGAATGCCGTTTGCCACATGCAAACTAAAGCTGAACGAAAGGTGGCAACAATCCCCAGGGTGCCGGACATCCAAACAAACCTGGCCAAAATTGGATCATAAAAAATCTAGAGACATTCACGCCCTAAGAAGGAGAAATATCTCCATATTAATCGGTGTTTTAACTGGCACGCAGAAAGGCTAGGTGTGCCCTACCGATGATGCTGTAGGAACGGCAAAGATGATCAGGAAGAGGAAACGGTGAAGCACGTCATCTGCAACTGCCCGGCTTTAAGCGGCGCGTGAATGCGCTTTTTGGTAGTTCCCTTTCTGGATAGCCTAAGCCAGACAGCGCAACTGGGCATAAAGGATTTGATGGCCTTCATAAAGTCATCTAAGTGATTAGGGTGGGCCAACAACTCAGGGATTTTCTAAATGGCCCGGGCTCGGGACTGACTTTCCTAGTGTTGGTGGTATCACAACGGGCCTTTCAAAACTGGCCTAAGTGTGCCTCTGCGGCAGCCACTTGAACCTAACCTAAACTGACAACAACAAAAGCACCGAGTCACCAAGCTCTTGTTGAAGGCAACCGCCTGATGGTCCCAAGCAGTCACCGCCATGTTGTTATGGCTTGCATTATACCCCTCCTTTTCTTGGGATTATGGCACTGCAGCGACTAGTACTAGTACAAGGGTATTATAATTCTGTCCACTTAACGGTACTACGTAATGGCACAAATTTATCGAGATAGATATAGAGTTCCATATATGAAAGTTATAAGTTGAAAAGAGGAGTTGATTAAGGGATGTCCGTCCGTGAGTCCGCCCGTCTGTCCGTGTACACGATAACTTCAGTAAAAATTTAGATATTTGCATGCAATTTTGTATACAGGTTACTTTCTCGCCAAGTTAGGTTGCTATAAAAAATGGACGAAATCGGA
Organism: Campiglossa producta; assembly: GCA_964058755.1. Taxonomy (NCBI): domain Eukaryota; kingdom Metazoa; phylum Arthropoda; class Insecta; order Diptera; family Tephritidae; genus Campiglossa; species Campiglossa producta. The sequence continues at coordinate 10,736 of CAXKVI010000344.1, forward strand.
TAATAACCACGCCCCCTTTTTCAATATCACATAAATTGACATTTCTCGGTAGCTGAAATGGCTAAAATGATATAATTTTATAGGTGAGTCTCCCTGGTCATACTATTATGTCATGTTACCATCAGACACCTAGCCAACCATTTTTTGGTAACATTTTAGACCAGCGATCGATTCTGTGCAACTAAAAACATAGGGAAGACAGACATCGAAGATGTGCCATTGCGAAAGTTTGCAATTGATTTCTCGACATGGCTCTCGCAGCTGTTCTCTGAGAACAAAAGTCAACCCAACAGAATATATCGTCGCTCCCAACGAAGACTAATACGGTTCAGTTAGCGTGGAAGAGTAACACGGTTCGTTCTCTGCGTCGAAGACTAACACACTTCGTTCTCTGCGTGGAAGACTAACACACTTCAGTTTTCTGCGTCGAAGACTAACACACTTCGTTCTCTGCGTGGAAGACTAACACACTTCAGCTTTCTGCGTCGAAGACTAAGACTTTACGTTCTCTGAGTGGAAGACTAACACACTTCAGTTTTCTGCGTGGAAGACTAACACACTTCAGTTTTCTGCGTCGAAGACTAACACTCTTCGTTCTCTGCGTGGAAGACTAACACACTTCAGTTTTCTGCGTGTCAGTCCCGGGACCCGGCCATATGGAAAATCTCTGAGTTTTTGGGATTTGAAACATAGCAGGATCCCGGGACTGACACTCCCAAACCGACACCGTTACTCCTCCTCGAAACACTTAGATGACTTTATGAAGGCCATCAAGTCCTTTATGTCCAGTCCGCGATCTGGCTTAGGCTATCCAGGAAGGGAACTCCCAAAAAGCGCGTTCTCGCGCCGCGTAAAGCCGGGCAGTTCCAGATGGGTGCTCCACTGTTTCCTCCTCCTCATCATCTTTGCAACTCCTGCAGCATCGTCGGTAGGGCACATCTAGCCTTTCTGCATGCCTACCAATGAGGCAGTGACCGGTTAATACCCCTATCAATATGGAGATTTCCCTCCTAGTTAGGGCACAAATGCGTCTAGACCTTTTAAGATCCCATTTTGGCCAGGTTTGTTTCGATATCCGGCACCCTGGGGATTGCAGCCATCTTTCGTTGGCTTGACGGAGTGTGTGATCCTTCAGCATTAGTTTGCATGTGGTAAACGGCATACCTAAGCGCTCTTTATACTGAAGAAACTGCTTGACCGTGCCCTGCCTGGCAAGCTGGTCTGCCTTACATTTTCCCTCAATGTCCCCATGTCCCGGGACCCATATGAGGTTTACGCGGTTCTGTTGGGCCATCTCCTGAAGAGATCGACGACAGCTGAGCGTCAGTTCAGAGTTGAACATGTATGAGCCAAGGGATTTGATGGCCGCTTGGCTATCGCTTCTCCGATAACACGTTTGCTTATCCAGGCCGCGGCGTCCAGGATTGCCGAGACTTCCGCCTGGACGACGCTACAATGATCAGGTAGTCTGAAGGAGAGCTCAAGGTCCAAATCCCTTGAATAAACCCCTCCTCCAACTCTGCCGTCCAACTTCGAGCCGTCGGTGTATATGGAAGTGCCACCATTTGTTTCGGGACACCAAACCGTCCTTTCCCAGTATTCTCTGCTGGGAATGTTTATTTTGAAACAGCTATCCCCGACTGTAGTGGTCGCACAACGATCTGTGCTTAGAGGGAGAAAGCTGTAAGATTCCAGAAAGCTGGAGTGTCCAATAGTACCCGCACCCCAGCTGGAGGTTTCCCTTAGGCGCAGAGCTGATGCCGCCGCTGACCGAAACCCTTCCAGATCAAGTGGCAAAATGCCCAGAATGACCTGGAGGGCTTCGTTGGGCGTTGTCTTTAGCGCACCGCTTATACAGATCATATTGGATCTATGGACTTTCCGCAACAGATTCAGGTATGTTGCCTTGCTCAGCGCACGCCACCATATGCCTAGAAACTTGGTTTTATCCGACAAGCCCAGGCGCGTGCGATTTCTCAATGACAGATACAAGGCTGTGCAGAGCAGTTTCTGTTGATTTACCCTTGGTGTATGCATGCTGATAGCTAGAGATAAGGTTGCTATCGATAGTCGTTGAGAGGTAGTCGCTTAGTATCCTCTCAAAGGTTTTGAGTACAAAGGACGAGAGACTGATCGGTCTATAGTCTTGTGGCTCGTAGTGGGATGCCTTCCCAGCCTTAGGGATAAACACTACCGTTGCGCTTCTCCAGGAGTCCGGAATGTGGTTGAGAGCCAGGCAGGCTGTGAAGAGAAATACCAGCCATTTAGCTGATGTCTCCAACGTGTTTATAAGTTGCGCGGGGATAATCCCGTCCGGCCCGGCACCCTTATAGGGTTCAAAGCTCTTAACTGCCCACCTTACCCTTTCCTCTGTGATGGGTATATTTACTGCGAGGTTTGTTGCAGGTGCAGATGGTGCGTCATGCAGGTTCCCCGGAAAATGACCTTTTCGACGCCAGTGCAGAAATTTCTCCACGAGGTTCTCTTCGCCTGGCTCAGAGCTTTTTTGTAGCTCCTTAGTTTATCTTTATATTCGTGCCAATGAGGCTCTGAGCCGAGGCTCTTGGAATTGTTAAATTGTTTCCGACACGATTTGCGGAGCGAGTGACCACGAATGTGGCTTGTGTTTACCGCGTGGTTTTGGCACTGGACAAGCCTGTCCTAGAGCATTTGAGAGCGCCGATGTAAATGTAATAAAAGATCCTCCAGCCCCTCTACTGATGAGGGGGCTTGTGAGGGCAGTACTGTTGGGTCTCTGTCTAATATTTCATTGTGTAACTGCCTATTAGTGTTACGTGGATTGCGCTTCATAATAGGTTGTTCTACAATAAAGTCTAAAACCATTTCTATGTAACGGTGGTCGGAGAAAGAATGTTCTTCAAGAACCCGCCATTTTCTGACCCACTCATAAGCGCCTTCACTACAGATAGTGAGGTCTATGACCTCCCTGCGGGTCTTAGTAATAAATGTAGGCTCATTACCCACGTTGCAAATTACCAGGTTGGTTGTTAATAGGTAATCAAACAGGGACTCGCCCTGGCATTGATATCGGAGCTCCCCCATTGAACATGGTGAGCATTAGCGTGCAGAAATTTGACACCAGGTCTTTCACCTCCGTTTGTGGTGGAGGTTCTTCGGCGTCATAGGGAATATAGACCGACGCCACCGTCAGGCGGGTGCTGCCGACCGTTAGACTGATAGCGGTAATATCACTATTCGTGTAGTTAGGTAGGAGAAAGGTTCAACTCAGACTTGACCAAAATACATGTTCTGCCTGAAGTGTGTCAGTTTTCCACGCAGAAAACTGAAGTGTGTTAATCTTCCACGCAGAAAACTGAAGTGTGTTAGTCTTCGACGCAGAAAACTGAAGTGTGTTAGTCTTCCACGCGGAGAACGAAGTGTGTTAGTCTTCCACGCAGATAACGAAGAGTGTTAGTCTTCGACGCAGAAAATTGAAGTGTGTTAGTCTTCCACACAGAAAACTGAAGTGTGTTAGTCTTCGACGCAGAAAACTGAAGTGTGTTAGTCTTCCACGCAGAGAACGGGGTGTGTTAGTCTTCGACGCAGAAAACTCAACCGTGTTAGTCTTCATTGGGAGCGACGATATGAGCTGTAAAATTATATTCCAGATGATAAAGTATGTATTTGCATACCAACAACCTCAAAAAACGACTGCACAAGGAAAAAAGAACAGTGTTATATGTGTATAAAGAGAGAGACAACTACGGTGAGTTAAAGACAAAAACGATGACCGGCGAGTGATTATAAAGTAGCGCGCCTAAATGATGGTTAGCTCGTTGCTGCCAGGGATTAATAGTTCTGAGTTGCTAGAGGCTTCTGAGAAGGATTTTCCTAGGTACTTAAAAATTCCATACGGATTAAGAAAATGTTACATTTCTGTGATATCAGCGAATCCATCTTCGAACCATTCATAATAAAAAAAGTAAAGAACACTACCGTGAGATGAAGAGAGAAGCGAGACGGTTTTTCCGGGCGCAGAAAAGGGAAGCGGAAAAGCGTGAAATCGAAGAGCTTGAAATGCTAGCCAGTAGAAGCAACGTCCGAAAATTTTATCAAAAAACCTGACGAATGACGGAAGGTTTTAAACCTCGACCAAACTCCTGTAAAAATGACAACGGCGACCTGGTGGCAGATGTTCAGAGAGTACTAAGGTTATGGAGGAACAGAGCAACAATCCAGAGAAGAGGACGAACCCGACCCCACAATCGAAGACGATGGAATAGAAGTTCCACAACCCGACGTATAATGAGGTGCGAATAGCTATATCACGGCTAAAAAACAATAAAGCGGCGGGTGCTGATGGCCTGTCCGCTGAGCTATTCAAATGCGGCGGTGAGGAGCTGGTAAGGTGCATGCACCAGCTCTTGTGCAGAATATGGTCGGATGAATGCATGCCTGAAGATTGGAATCTAAGTGTTCTCTGCCCAATCCATAAGAAGGGTGATCCCGCAAACTGCGCCAACTATCGTGGAATCAGCCTTTTGAGTATCGCATATAAGGTCCTATCAAGCGAAAGACTGAAGCCTGACGTAAACCGACTGATTGGACCTTATCAGTGTGACTTCAGACCTGGCAAATCTAGGAAAAAACCCATGAGAAAAGGATCGACACACACCATCTCTTTGTTGATTTTAAAGCCGCCTCCGACAGCACGAAAAGGAGTTGCCTATATGCCGCTATATCTGATTTTGGTTTCCCAGCAAAACTTTTACGGCTGTGCAAAATGACGCTGAGCAACGTCCGAGCCGTTCGAAACTAAGCGAGGGCGACCCCCTATCGTGCGATTTCTTTTATTTGATGTTGGAGAAAATAATTCAAGCTGCAGAACTTAATCGCGCTGGAACAATATATTACAAGAGCGTAGAACTGTTGGCGTATGCCGACGACATCGACATCATTGGCCTCAACAACCGCGCCGTAACTTCTACGTACTCCAAATTAAAAAAAGAAGCGGAAAAAATGTGTTTGGTGGTGAACGAAGGTAAAACGAAGTACCTGCTGGCATCATGCAAAGAGTCAGCGCATTCGCGTCTTGGCAACCACGCCACTGTTGGCAGCAATAATTTCGAGATAGTAAGGGACTTTATATACCTGGGAAGCAGCATTAATACCAACAACAATGTAAGCCTGGAAATCCATCGAAGAATAACTCTGCAAACTGCAAACAAATGCGGCTTCGCTGGCTAGGTCACTTGGTGCGAATGAACGCAGACGCTCCGGCCCAGAAGGTACTTTTATCGGCACCTGCCGGTGGAAGTAAAGGAAGAGGGAGGCCACCTCTCCGAAGGCAGGACCAAGTGAAGGCAGATCAGAGAACACGCGGTCTCTCCAATTGGCGCCAGTTGGCTCAACAAAGAGCCGACTGGCGAAACATGTTAGACGGCCAAAATCGCCAAGGCGGTTAAAGGCTATTTTAAGTAAGTAAAGAATTTCGTCCATTAAAAAATGTTTTGGTATTTTTACTGGTAGACATTTTATTTAATACTTTCACACAGACACACGTATGTGCCTTGATATGCGCGTGTTTTTTTTCTTCAAATATATCCACTTCAACATAAAATCCTTCAATCATTTCGATATGTGCTCAGGGATTATCTGACTGGTAGTGTTTGCATAGAAATGCAATGAAGAGAGTTGTCGCACAGAAAAATAGAGGAAAAGAAATTGAGCAAAGAGCAAACGGAAAAGAAGATTGTAAATAAGATTGGAGGGATGGTTAAGAATATACCTAAATATTTTTTCACTTAAATAGTAGGGCTTAGCATAACGAGGATGTTTTTTGTAGGGCTTGTAGAGCGGCCGCCGTGGTGTAGCGGTAGTGTGTTTTGGCCTACTATACCAAGTCGTCGGCAAAATAAAAAAAAAAAAACAAGTAAGGAAAGCTGTCTTCGGCTGTGCCGAAGCCTAAATACCTTTCATGAATAAGCGTCAAGATTTTCACTGTTTGATCCCAGTAAAACCTGTGTGAATTTAAATTTAGCTCATACCGAAATAATCGGAACTATCGAGTATGCGGGGGCGATGTGTTATATTGGTCCAATCTCATTGATTTTTAACATCGACATTCCACATTCTAAAATAGCAGTAGCTACGAAATTTTACTTTCCTACCTATATAATTACAGGAGTTATCTACCAAAATCCGTTTATCGGAACAATCGATTGTATGGGGCTATGTGAAATATTTATTTTCCTATATTTCACGTTCCTACGTTTTTAATTATAGGAGTTATAGACCAAAATCCGTTCATTGGAATAATCGATTGTATGGGAGGTATGTGAAATATTTATCCCATCTCAATGATTTTCAACATCGATATTTCATATATCAAAATAGCAATACTTACAAAATTTCACATTCCTAGCTCTTAAATTAAAGGAGTTATCTACCAAAATCCGTTTATCGGAACAATCGATTGTATGGGAGCTATGTGAAATATTTATCCCATCTCTATGAGTTTCAACATCGATATTTCACATATAAAAAAAGCACTACTTACAAAATTTCACGTTCCTAGCTCTTAAATTAAAGGAGTTATAGCCCAAATCCGTTTATCGGAACAATCGATTGTATGGGAGCTATATGTAATATCGGTCCGATCTTGCTGGTTCCGACAAATGATTCCTATATTGGAAAATTGTGGCCGCATACAAAATTTCAGCCAAATATCTCAAAAACTGAGGGACTAGTTTGCGTTCAAACAGACAGACAGACATACGGACAGACGGACATGGCTAAATCAACTCATCTCGTCATCCTGATCATTTCGGTATACTTGTTGATGGGTCTATCTCTTCTTCTTCTCATACTTACAAACATCGGACCAAAGTTATAATACCATTTCATGTTCATGAAAGGTATAATTATTTAGAAAAAGAAGTTGTCTAAACAGGTTCGTCCCTCGGCAGTAGTTTGACAAAACTCTCCTCATGAGAATCTTCTTAGCAAAAATTCATTTGCTTTGCAAGTGTCATTCGGAGTCGACAAAAAACTGTAGGTGCCGCCAACTTGTAGAGAAAAAATCAAAAGCAGCACACCACAAGTTGAACGAGAAGCTCGGCAAAAATCTCGTTATGATAACCAGGAGATATATCGCCGCCATAGTAGGTTTTGTAGGGCTTATGGTAGATCGAAGAGAGATAGATATAGACCAGTGGTCGGCAAGGAGAGAGCGCTCAGTATGTTAAAGTATTAGTATTTCCCTCCCAAGAAAGTAATTGCCGGCCTATGGTATGGACTTCCATGTATGTACCTAGAGGAAAACCGAGTGGGCCACCTTAAATTTTCTAGTAATAAGTTTTTAAAAATCATCAACGAAGTAACTCGAGTTCCATCCGAATTTGGGTTTCCCTACGTCTTAAATATACAAAAAACAAATTAGCGTTCATATGAATCAGTACGTCAATTTTTCTTCCTCCCCCCTCACTATACTCCTAAATATTTCCGTAATGAAAATAGCAACAGTGGTGACAGTTACAGCTGCCAACTACAACAACAAAACTATTCTATATAGATGAAGAGCATATGCTTAGCTACGGTACATAGTAGAAACGACTATCAAACCGCTTGCCAACAGGGCGGACAGCTTGAGCTAGCGCTTGGAGAAGAATTGAAGACGAGCAGCTATGTAAATACATCGAGCACACATACATACATACACACAAGACAGTTATCACTGGCTGGCTGACAGCTGACTGTGGTGCTACAGAGCGAGACTGACAAGTCATACCCTAATACCACAGCGACATTGCTTTTACTGCGAGTCAACAATAACACATACACATGCCTCTACTGTTCTTCCTTTCCCACTGGATTGCTGTTTTCTTTCCATAAACACTAAGAAGCTTTCAATTGAAAAAGCGCTCAAAGTATTTGGCTAATATTTTTATCGTTAAACAGAACATAATGGATATTGTGTAATAGCAAATGTGTGCCATATGTCAAAGCTAAAATGTAGCATTGACAAATCTCTTGGAGTAACTCGACTCGGTCTTATTCCTGAGGGTTCTAAATGTTATTTAAATGCTTCGGAATTTGTTCAATGTACAAATACGCTTAGGTAAGAAAATGGAGAATATTTTTTTGCTATGAAGTGATTTTGGGGTAAGTGGTTTGGTTGCTATGGTAAGAAAGAATAAGCGAAAAATTCAGTATTTGGTTCTTGATGATGGAAAAGTAAGAAATTGAGAGAAAACTTTAAGGTGGCAAGACCAGAATGTCTATGAATCTCAAAAATATTTAACGACATATCTAGTTATTTCATTCAGCAAAGGGGCAGTTGCTCATCCAAATAGTAGTTTTTGTTGTGGTTAACAGTGCTTCGTTCTGCCAAAAGTGCATAATCTTTCCGAAGATCATCATCAAGCGCTTTTAACGAAAATCCGAGGAAACTGGCAGCTTCAGCAGGATTGAAACAGAGGGAGACTGGTGTTAGAAGAGTAGGTTTAATTGAACAGTTGTAGAGATGTAAAATATCATGGGAGTACTTTGCAGCATGCAGGCCATTTATTCCATATGGTGGTGTTGAGTCCGAATGAGCTACAGTTCATCAATAGCAATATCATTTTTTTTTAGCTACTTCAGGTGTTTTAAACCTCAGAAAAGTCGAGACCTGACTTTAGTATCAAAGGGAAGGGTAATATGATGGCGGATATTATCATAGTAGTTACGTAGATGCTTCCCTATGTTCTTAGGGGGTGGATAAATGTCCAAAAGATGCCGGTATACATGTGTGGGGTTGTGACAGTTCTTACTGAGCATTTTCACCTGCTATCTAACATTGAGCATTCTAGTTTCTTGGTGAGGATGAGTAAGGAGGTCTTTGAGTAAGGAAAACTAGTCATTCGAATAGAGTGATAGAATTTAAGACTGATATTATAGCCAGCACAAAATATTCGGAACTACCCTATTTAGAAAGCAAGTGCAATGTTACGTATACGCCATAGTCTCAATTTCCAAGTATAATATTAGTTAGTACCAGCTCATTTTTTTTCTCTGTATACTACTTATGCTACCATCCAAGGCGAATACTCTACAGGTGGCATCTTCCCGCTATATGGTTTCTTCTTCTTCCTTGACTATCGCCTCGAATCTGCCAAATTGGCTATGTTGTTGTTTGTCTGACATTTTCGAGGCGAGACAACAAAAATTTATAGGCGCTTAACCGACGCCAATTGAAACCCCCAAGGGAGTTCCAGTCATCCTTCACATGTTGTTCCCATCTCAGTCGAGGCATCCTCTTCCTCTGCTGCCGAGTTCGGGAGACGATAGGAAAACCTTCTGGGCTGGAGCTTCTTTGCCCGTTCGCATGAAATGACCCAGCCAGCGGAGCCTCTGGGCTTTGATTCGCTGGAATATTGTCAGATCTGCATAAAGCTCGTACAGCGCACCGTTAAATCTCCTTGGATACTTGCCGTTAGCATAACGGAAAGGACGATAAATCTTCCGGAGCACCTTTCTCTCAAATACTCCAAGGGCCATCTCATTTTCTCTTCACATTTTCCATGAATCTGAGCCATACATCAGGACAGGTATGATGAGAGATTTATACAGCGTGGCTTTGTTCTTCGAGAGAGGACTTTACGTCTCAATTGCCTACTCAGTTCAAAGTAGCACTTGTTGGCAAGAGTGATTCTCCCTTGGATTTCTAGACTGATATTATTTTCGGTGTAAATGCTGGTTACCAAATAGACGAAGTCCCTCACAGTTTCAAATTTGTAACTATCAACAGTGACGTGGCTGCCAAAGGGCAGTTGCGCCGATTCTTTCTTTGATGACCGCAAATACTTCGTCTTGACCTCCTTGACCGAAAGACCGACTTTGAAATCGACAAAGAGATGGTGTGTGTCGATTCTTTTAGCATGGGTCTTCTCCAGGATTTGGCCAGGTCTAAAGCACCTGATAAGGTACAATCAGTTTGTCTACGTTGGGCTTCAGTCAATACCTTTATTTAGTATCCAAGGAAAAAACCTGGTCCAGATTTTTGTATTTATCTCTAAACCCGTTTGAGACATCGTAAAGTATTTGTATTGATTTGATGTCCATATTGTCGGTATCTCGAAATCAGCACAATTTTTGCTCTCATACGAATTTTTCCCCCTGTGTATATGAAAACGATCAATTTTTTTACAGATTTTCTGTCAAAAAAAAAGAGGGACGACCTATTTTAAATAAACTTAGGTCGCCTCTTATCTTAATCAGTTCTTTACATTTCGTGGTCTTCCCAAGTTATGGTTGTCAACAAAATATACAAAAATGCTCAGGTAATTTTAAGCACATTGAGCTACTTCGACTGTAAAATGAGTACAGATGTTATTCAAGTTTTTAAAAATTGTTTAGGAATGTAGAATTTTAGTTAAGAAAACTTACATACATACTTACACTAAGAACGTCTTAGGCACCCACAAGCGAAAAAAATATATCATTCGCTTCATTCCCGAAACTCATTCAACATTTCACCAAAAACAAAGAATTTTTTGGTGACACAGCGTTACATGCAGCGTGGTGAGACTTAGATGCGAATTGAATTGTTTTTGTTGTAAAAATGTTGCCCTGAGCCACCTCACACATGCAACTCAACTGACTGCTTTGCTTGCTTGTTTGACATTTGAATGACAAAATCAAACGAGCTGCAGCAAATGGCAAAAGAAACGGCGTCTGGGTAAAAGGTAGGGGCAGGTGAATAAAAGCAACGAAGTATAGGAAAAAGTATTAGTTTGGTATATACTCGTATATTTGTAAGTATCTATATAACATAAGTAATAACACTGGCATTTCTAGCGAGAAGAGGTCGGCGCTTTGCAAACAAACTGACAGCTGAATTCGGCGGTGTTGCAAAATTATCAGAGCAAAGTGAGTAACGACTGAATACACGTGCGCAGCCATGTGTTTGTGTAGTACACCCACACATTCACAACTTTATAGCCATTACAGCAGCCATCCGCAGTTGATACATACAAGTGTAGCGATCGCAGCTTCAAACACACAGCAACAAAAACGTTGCAAAGTTGACTGACACAGTGCTGGGAGGTGTGTATGAGAGGAGAGATGAAAAGATAAGCGTGTAATATGTGTATCAAAGGCTAACCGGTAACAGTAGCTGTAGAAGTAATACCAACAAATGTATCAGTTATGAGACGCATGCAGAGTTCTTAGTTGAGTGACAACAAAATCAAGAGTGCAATGCGTATGGCTGTAGCAAGAAAATGATAGCAGCCAGACGTAACTGAGCATTGTATACATATGTGTGTGTATGTGTGTCTGCATATAATCTCAACTGATTGCTGCAGCGTTTGGTTAAGGTAAACATAATTTGCCATAGTCAAAACGTGCACAGAAAATTGAAAAAATTGAGTTGCTCGTTGTAGCAAATTTGAGTTTCACTAACATAAAATATGGTGAATGACTAAACTTTTGTAATTGAGCTGTGCAGTGGGTTGATTTGATGAGATGTATGACGTACTGCTGTTAATATTAATTTTGAAACTATGTCAAGAAAGTTTTTATGTACTGATGGCAAGGAATAGAGAAAAGCTCATTTTGAAATCATAACTCGTTTATTTGTATGGATTCAATATGCATAAATCACAAGTTCCATACTATAAGGCGGAGACAAAGCACTTTTTGAGAAACATTAAACTAATAAAATGGATTGCCAGTAAGTATAAGTCTTACATAAAGGAATATATATGTATGCTAATAAATTTCTTTGATTTTATAATATTTTATTTCTCTTTATAAAATTTAACTGTTTTTATTTTATATTTTATATTTTATACTTTTTTATTATTTAATTGGATTTAACTACATTAAATTTATATTTTACTTTATTATTTTTATTTTTTATTCTTTTAGTTATATTATTTTATTTTATTTAATTTTATATGTAATGTTTGTTTAATTCAATTATATTTGATTTGGTTTTATTTTTTATATTTTTTAATTTTATGTTACTACTAGCTGACCCGGCAGACGTTGTCCTGCCACAAATTTATTTCCCTCTCTGTTTCTCTAACCCGATCCCTATATCTATTTTAAACCATATCCCTATCTCCTTCATATAGGAGAAACCACGCCCCCTTTTTCCTTATCCCCAGTTTTTGTGGAGGTGTCCGGGATTGATCTTATATAACTCCTCACAAAATTTCAGTGGTCTAACCTAAATACTTCTAGAGATATGGACTATGAAGTATTATATTCGTATGGGAGGTGCCACGCCCCCTTTATCGTTAACTCGAGTTTTTGGGAGGTATTAGGGATCGATCACATATAAACCCTCCCCAAATTTCAGTGGTCTAACATAAATACTTGCAGAGATATGGGCTATGAAATGTTTCCTTCGTATGGGAGGTGCCATGCCCCCTTTTTCTTTATCTCCAGTTTTTTTGGAGATGATGGGATTAATCTTATTTAACTCCTCAAGAAATTTCAGTGGTCTAAACTAAACACTTCCCGAGATATGGACTATGAAGTATTTCATTCGTATGGGAGGTGCCACGCCCCCCTTTTCGTTATCCCCAGTTTTTTTGGAGGTGGTAGGGATCGATCTCATATAACCCCTTACCAAATTTCAGTGGTCTGAAATGAATACTTCCAGAGATATCGACTATGAAATATTTAATTTGTATGGGAGGTGCCACTCCCCCGTTTTCTTTATCCCCAGCTTTTTTGGAGGTGGTAGGGGTTGATCTCATATAATCCCTTACCAAATTTCAGTGGTCTAACATGAATACTTCCAGAGATATCGACTATGAAGTATTTCATTCGTATGGGAGGTGCCACGCCCCCTTTTTGGTTAACCCCCAGTTTTATGGGTGAGAATGGTGTTGTTATTCTATAGGTCTGTACCGATTTCCAGGTCCCTACCTTAAACCCATTTAGAGATATTCACCTTGAAGAAAAATGTTTGTATGGGAGGTGCCACGCCCCCCTAATATTTTGTTCTGATTTTATAACATGACCTGCGCGTGGTAATAACAAATAAACCCCCTAAAGGAAGTATATGATTTGGTTCAGCCGTTTTCGAGTTTTAGCGTAACGACTGAACACCATTTCATTTTTATATATATAGATTGTATGGGAGGTACCACGCCCCCTTTTTCGATAACCCCAAGTTTTATGGGTGAGAATGGTGTTGTTATTCTATAGGTCTGTACCGATTTCCAGGTCCCTACCTTAAACCCATTTAGAGATATTCACCTTGAAGAAAAATGTTTGTATGGGAGGTGCCACGCCCCCCTAATATTTTGTTCTGATTTTATAACATGACCTGCGCGTGGTAATAACAAATAAACCCCCTAAAGGAAGTATATGATTTGGTTCAGCCGTTTTCGAGTTTTAGCGTAACGACTGAACACCATTTCATTTTTATATATATAGATTGTATGGGAGGTACCACGCCCCCTTTTTCGATAACCCCAAGTTTTATGGGTGAGAATGGTGTTGTTATCCTATAGCTCTATACCAATTTTCATGTTCCTACCTTAAACACTTTTGAAGATATTCACCTTGAAAAATTCAGTTTGTATGGGAGGTGCCACGCCCCCTTTTCCGGTTACCCCTTCTTTTATGTGTAAGAAGGCTTTTGATACCATATAGGTCTATACCAATTTTCAGGTCCCTACCTTGAACCCTTTCACAGATATTCTGCTTAAAAAATTTGGTTTGTATGGGAGGTACCACGCCCCCTTATTGGATAACCCCCGGTTTTATAGGTGAGAGTGGTGCTGTTATCCTGTAGCTCTGTACCAATTTTCATGTTCCTACCTTAAACACTTTTGAAGATATTCAACTTGAAAAATTCAGTTCGTATGGGAGGTGCCACGCCCCCTTAATATTTTGTTCTGATTTTAAGACATGACCTGCGCGTGGTAATAACAAACAAATCCTCCAAAGGAAGTATTTCATTTGGTTCAGCCGTTTTCGAGTTTTAGCGTTACAATTATACACCATTTCATTTTTATATATATAGATGTTATATTTTTATACCCAGCGTACTAGTACTAGTACAAGGGTATATAAATTATGTTCACATAACGGTGGTACGTAAGGGCACAAAATAATTTGCATGAAATTTTATATACAGGTTACTTTTTGGCCAAGGTAGGTTGCTATTGAATATGGGCGAAATCGGATGAAAACCACGCCCCCTTTTTCGATATCGAAAATTTCGAAAATCACATAAGTATCTCGCTAGCTGAATTGGCTAAAATGATATAAATTTATAGGTGAATCCCGAAGTTAGACTTCTTTTCTTGTTTTATTTTATTTTATCTTACTTTATTTTATTTTATTTAATTTTATTTTATTTTATTTTATTGTATTTTATTTTATTTTATTTTATTTTATTTTATTTTATTTTATTTTATTTTATTTTATTTTATTTTATTTTATTTTATTTTATTTTATTTTATTTTATTTTATTTTATTTTATTTTATTTTATTTTATTTTATTTTATTTTATTTTATTTTATTTTATTTTATTTTATTTTATTTTATTTTATTTTATTTTATTTTATTTTATTTTATTTTATTTTATTTTATTTTTTTTAATTTAATTTTATTTTATTTTATCTTTTTTTATTTTATTTTATTTTATTTTTTTTAATTTTGCCACCTAGCGTTGCCACCTTACCACAATATATTTGTATATCCGGTACTATCTCGAGAATCGCTTGACCGAATTGGCTGAAATTTGGCATGGTGATAGTATGATCGATTTTAAGACTACCCACTTTAGGGTTGCCACTTGCGGCGGTTTACAGGGTTGCCACATATCCCTTTTTTTTTAATTATGGAGCAAGATATGCCAATATGGGTATCATATGAAAGGTATTTTCGGCGAGATACCAACTAAAATATTTTCAAGTAGGGTTGCCACCTAGGGTTGCCACCTTACCACAATATATTTCTATATGCCAATATGGGTATCATATGAAAGGTATTTTCGGCGAGATACCAACTAAAATATTTTCAAGTAGAGTTGCCACCTAGGGTTGCCACCTTACCACAATATACATATTTGTATATCCGGTACTATCTCGAGAATCACTTGACCGAATTGGCTGAAATTTGGCATGGTGATAGTATGATCGATTTTAAGACTACCCACTTTAGGGTTGCCACTTGGGGCGGTTTACAGAATTGCCACCTATCCCTTTTTTTAATTATGGAGCAAGATATGCCAATATGGGTATCATATGAAAGGTATTGTCGCCGACATACCAGCTAAAATATTTTCAAGTAGGGTTGCCACCCAGGGTTACCATTTTACCGTATTGTAATTGTATTTTGTATTTTGGGATCATATTTGGATATTTTAGGATTATTTTGAGAACATCACTTTGGGATAATTTTGGGGCTTGCTTGAGATCATTTTGGGTTCAATTTCGTATTAATTTGGTACAATTTTGGGTAATTTTCAGTTCATTTTGGAGCCATTTTTGGATAATTTTTGTATCATTTTGGGATCATTTTTGGGTCGTTTTGGGTTCAATTTCGGATCATTTTGGGAACATTTAAGGGTCTTTTTGGGATCATTTTAGGATTATTTTTGGATTATTTTAGGGTCATTTTGGGATCATTTTGGGTAAGTAAATTTAGTGCTAAATTGATAGCACCGAGCAAGCTCGGTCACCCAGGTACTTTATTTTTATTTATATAAAGTAGTATACACTTCACTTACTACAAGTATAAGAGCCGAAGAGCATTCAGTATAATGCTATGACATGCCACCTTGGAGACTGAAAGCGATGCGCCAGGAGCAATATGAGAATACCAAAAGGCGTTGAGCAAATAAGCACGTAAGCCAAGTGCGAACAGTTAGAGCTTATAAACTTATAGGGTTACAACAACAACGAAGTGGTAGTCAAAATATGCAACCGCAGCTGCAATTACCGCAATAACAACAACAAGAAATGATAATAACAAATGCAACAGTAACCCGGACGCAGCCATAAAAGCCGCGCAAACATTGAACGTTGTGACACCAACGAAAGCAATCGCAAATTTGAAGGCAAACGACAAACCATCGCGTAGCACCAAGGAAATGGTAGTGGAGTAGGTGCGGTAGGTTGTGGTTGGACATACGGTGCTTGATGGCGAGATGCCGCAAGTCTTTGACAGCCACTATTGAATGTAGCGGTCGATTGAACGGTTGTTGACTAAAGTAATGGGCAGAGATTGCGAGAGCAAGCAAATTAAGTGATGAAAATGACAGAAATGTTGGTGATAAGTAGAAGAAGAAAATACATGTATATGGGTATCAGATGTGGGTGTGTGTGTATGTATGTCCGATGAAGTAACAAAGTGTCCAAAATAAAAAAAATCTCTTGTAGCAAGAGAAATATGATAGAAAGGAAGTGGGTTGATATTTGAACTTTTAGCCAGTAGAGGTAGAAGCATGAAGAAGGGGGAAGAACACAAAGTACGTTGGAGGATTATGGTCTTAGATTGACTAGTTTTTTACGTGGGCGTGTTTCTACAGCTTTATGTGTTATGTTGGTTGTTGTTTACTATCTATCGATCGTTAAAAGCGACGAGCAACTCATGTACCATTAAGCGGTTGAACCGATAAAATCTCCATCAACATCATACATACTCGTTTGTGTTAGTTAAAAAGAACACAGATAAAAAAAAACGTTATTCGTTATTCTGCCGTCCGGACCTCTCAGTCCAAATCGAGAAGTCGCCATTCAAATCACTTTATGAGTTCTGTCCATAAGGGTGGTTCAAAAAAACTAAAGTTTTTCTTTGAGACCTAGGGACCCTCCGATTTTTTTTTTTACATCTAGCAAAAGAATAATATATGCAAAAATTTAGCACTGTGGAACATATGGAAGGCGGCGAAATTTAATTTTCATAAATTTCTATTTTAGAATTTTTTTAATTGTATTTTTTTAAGGATTTAGATTGAAAAAAATTGTTTTTTTTCAATACTTTTGATATTAAACATGTTAAGCATATTCTCGATTTTAATGTCGTCACACTCGACTCCTCAAAAGCAAGTGAGAATATAAATTGACAAAATATATTTTTTTTACAGGAACAAAAAAAAAATGAGTGTGACGTAAATATGACGTCAAAGCGACTTTTTCAGTCGAGACGATCGATAGAATTGAGTTACAGAAACGTAGTACTGGTATTTAAACACTTTTTTATTTCAGGTATAACAGATAATTTAATCAAAATGAGTGCTCGTAAAATGGTTACGTTTTTCAAAGTTACCTATGACCTTGAAATTTGGCCTCCTCACTCCTTTTATCTTCTTGGCCTTTACATTCAACTTGAGTTTTTCCCATACGTTTCTAAACCACCCATGGATTAGCCATATTTTTTGCAATGTCGGTCCGTTATATATGTACTCATTCAATTGGTTAATGATTTATATAAAAACAGAAAATGTAAATTTAAGATTAAATTCCAAATTTGGGTACAATTTTTCTGGAAGAATTTCCTGAGTTATACTTCAAAATTTTTTGTCAAACTATGTCAAACACGCTAGCTGCTGTACTTAAATGGAATTTCAGGTAATTATTTCACACATTAACAATTTAAACACTTCAATGGGCCAAGTTCTGAGCTTAGTATGTAAAAGTGATTATAAAGTTGCTCATACGCCATGTCGCACACACAATCCCAGGCAAAGTAAACTTAAGCGAGCGTGTTTGACGCGCTTTGACGGCAACATGTGTGACAGATGGTAGCAACAGTTTAGCAATCAGCACGTATACATACATGACTAATTTATATGTATATGAAGGATATGCATGTGTGTACAGTGAGTACCCAAACGAAAGAAGAAAAATCAAAATTACACTTCGTGCCAAAACGGCCAAATGTTGCAAAATCAAGTGCTCATTCACGTAGTGTACGACAAACTTCATCAAAATCACAGGCACTTGAGGTAACAATTTGTAACAGTGCAAAATACAGAGCATCAACTGTGTTGAAAACAACCACACATACAGACATATGAATGTATTTTGTAGTAAATTCCTTTAGATATTTATGTATGTATGTACATACAAATGCCATATAAACTGTTGCTGCAACAGCTTTTGTGCGATACGGTTGCCATTGGCATGTAAGAGTATCTCTGCAATAACGTGCCATGTTTCTCTCACCTATTTGATGTTTCGGTACTTTTGTGTGAAAGGATTCAAATTACGCGCTACATGATTTGTCAACTTGTTTGCAAGTACACATATAAAGTCTTACATACATACATACATATGTGTGCTTTAAACCTTATTCATGCCTATAGTACTGGCTATTTGTATTTCGGAAGCAACCAAATTATTTGCAACATGATTTGCAAATTAGTAACAAAAGGTTTAATGCTTCTGACCCTTGCTGTTTCTCGTTTACATCGTTTTGCTGTTTATCTTGTGCCTTTGGTAATCCTGTGTGTTTTAATGCCACTTGTCATTTGCCTCCTTGTTTTCCTGCCCATTTGTTCGAAATTAATGCAATTGAGTAGTAAGCTTCTTACGGTTTTTATTGTTTAGCAGCTATGAGTTTTGAAACATTGGTTTAAAGTTTTTAAGCTTCTCCCTTTTGTTAATATGAGCTACTTTTTTTTTTTTTTTTTTTTTAACTTAATTTTTGTTTGTTTTATTTCATATTATTTTCTGTATTTTACTTTAGATTCTTTATTTTTTTTTGTATTAATATATTTTCCTTTAGTTTATTAAATTAAAATAAATTTAACAAATTTTTCTAACTTCCTTTTTCAATTTTACTATATTAAAATTTATTTCATTTATTTTATTCTACTTTATTTTGTTTTATTTTTTTAAATTAAGTTAAAGTTAACTTCTTAAGCGGCGATATGAAGTTTTGCTTGAGAGTAAAATATGAGAAAATGGCTGATGATGCAACGGAAATTATGCAACGTAAATAGAAATTGTAGCCGACTTTCAGCTGTGCAAATCAAATGGGAGGTGAAATTCTAGGATCTAGCTAAAATTGTAATAGTTAGGATGAGCAGAATTCATGGGTGTTGCCACTTATGGCGGTTTTCGGGGTTTGCCACTATCCCTATTTTTTTTTTAAATATATATGATGCCAATATGGGTATCGAATTAAAGGTCTTTTCGACCGTATTCCAAAAAAGATAATTTCAAGCAGGGTTGATACTTAGGTTGCCACTTATCTGCAATTTATTTATTCTTTCCTATATTTCGGGAACTTTTTGACCGCTTTGGATAAAATTTGGCATATATAAAATTTGATTCATTCTTAGATTATATACATGGGTCTTGCCACTCAGGGCGGTTTACAGGGTTGCCACCTATCGCAATTTTTTTTTAAATATAGAGCTTATTTTATTTTATTTTAATTTGGTTTATTTTATTTATTTTAATTTATGTTATTTTATTTTATTTCGTTTTATTGTATTTTTTATTAACTTGATTTTATTTTATTTTATTTTATTTTATTTTATTTTACTTTATTTATTTTATTTTATTTTATTTTATTTAAGTTAAGTTTATTTTTTTTAATTTAAAACTACGTAGAGCAATCGATATGTTATGTGTTTGGTTATATATGCATGCATGGTTGAGTTGTAGTTAAAATTCCATCAAAATGATGCCAACTTGCTGGCTAAAATAAAAAAATGTACAAGCAATATATTCAAATTATGCAAAAACTTTTTCACTTGATACTTAAGGATGCTATGCTTTCAGGCTGACACCTATCGTTGGGATAGTGTGTGGCGTCATGACGTTCAGATTATTGTAGTACAAGGTTGTACATACATATGTATTTCAGAAGGAGCAGCAGCTTATATGTACATATATGTGCGTATATATGTAGATATGTGTGTTCCAATCTCTGTGTTGCTGACATCCAGACAAAGTAGTTCAGAGCAATTCAATATATTTATGGAATATTATGAATATTGTAAAAAATGTCACGAACTCCACTCAAGCATTTAGAAAAAGTAAAACGACCAAGAAAACGGATAGTACCTAACACTTTGTTCAGCATTGCTGGCCGCCAAACAATATGCTATAAAAATATATTTGCATAAATTTAAATACATACACGTTATTGCTGCTCACACAAACTGGCACATTGGCACACAT
The DNA here is from genome assembly GCA_964058755.1 of Campiglossa producta. Taxonomy (NCBI): domain Eukaryota; kingdom Metazoa; phylum Arthropoda; class Insecta; order Diptera; family Tephritidae; genus Campiglossa; species Campiglossa producta. The sequence continues at coordinate 30,847 of CAXKVI010000344.1, forward strand.
CCACATTATAGTATAAAAGTACAGCTAAAGTTCTATTTGATCTCGATACTAAAAGTGTCTATACTCACTGTAAGAAAGTGATGATAACATTGGTGAAAGGGTTAAATAATACCGAGTAAGGGCAGTCTATGCTCGAACCAGCGGTTACTCCGCAACCCACGTAGGAGATTTTAAAACAAACCAAAAGGCAGTGCTGTATACTTTTAAAGATTTTTCTTTTCATAATCAGGGTAAGTTATCTTAAAGTAAGAAAAACGCCCTACTTAATTTTTTTTAAACCTCTCAGTAGACGGTCACAAAAAATCAAAGTTGTTGCATTGAAACGCATACCCCCCAATTTTGACCACTATGCTTCAGAAACTATCCTGTAAAAGTTTCATGTTGCTCGGGCCACGGCAACCCATGCCGACTTGCAGCTGATGTTATTAGTAACAAGTAAGGAAGTCTAAGTTCGGGTAAACCGGACATTAAATACCCAGCGGTAATTTTCATATGATTTTCGAAATATTTTATTTCGAAAGTGGGCGTGGTTGTGAAGCGATTTCAACCAATTACATTAGGTATACTCCCTATTATGCTAGTATACCTTGTTCCCATTACATCGTTCTACCGTAATCAGTTTAAAAGTTATGACCCGTGAAATTTTCAAATATGCCTCCCTGAAAAGTTAACGGTGACACGACTACTTTTAAAAATGTATCAACAAATCATAACAGAATGACTAGAGGATTCATCCTGCCAAATTATATCATTTTAGCCATTTCCGTTACCGAATTATTTCAATTTAGGTGATTTTCGAAATTTTCGATATCGAAAGTGAGCATGGTTGGAGGGCGATTTTATCCAATTTTATCAGGTATACTCCTAGCGATGCTAGTATGCTTTGCGCCAAATTTCATCGTTTTATCGTAATCCGTTTAAAAGTTACCACCAGCCGTGGGCGCCCAGTTTAAAAAATTTATGGAAAACTCATAAGAGAATGGCCAGGGGGATTCACCTATAAAATTATATCACTTTAGCCATTTCAGCTACCGAGTTATCTCAATTTATGTGATTTTCGAAATTTTCGATATCGAAAAGGGGAGGGTGGTTATCATCGGATTTCACTCATTTTCAATAGCAACCTACCTTGGCCAAAAAGTAATCTGTATACAAATTTTCATACAAATATCTAAATTTTTACTCAAGTAGACCAGAGGCGGAGACAAAAATGAAGACATGCATGTATGAAGAGGGTATGTCGCATTCTTACTCAATATCTGTTTTTGGCATTGGTGAATAGTTTTTATGCCTATCTATATTTCTGTCTTATCAGAACTTGGCTATCGTGAAAATTGTAGAAGATAATTCATGGATGAAGGGGGTATGTACACAACTTTTCAATATGAATTGTGGAAGAAGGGGGTATGTTCCGTTTTTTTCATATAAAGTACTAAACATAAACTTAAGCTTTTTATTGCATATTATGCATCGTCTTTTATGGCTTTGCATAATTTTTATATCAGTTTTCCATAAAGGTTTAAAAAACTTCAAATGTTTAAGCAAAACTTTAAAGTCAATTTTCTCGTTTCACTCAAAATGCGACATACCCCCTTCATCCATGCATGTCTTCAATTATCTTCTACAATTTTCACGATACCCAAGTTCTGATAAGACAGAAATATAGATATGCATAAAAACTATTCACCAATGCCAAAAACAGAAATTGAGTGAGAATGCGACATACCCCCTTCATCCATGCATGTCTTCATTTATGTACGTTTTATTTTGCGCTCACTGTTTTTCTTACTTCGCATCATGAGTGAAACAACGACGAACAACCGAAAGGACAACTTCGTGATGCACATCGTTAGCGTTGGTGTTTGAGTATAAACTCAACGTGCACAATGTGCAGCTTTTGGCACACCAGCCGCAGAGGGAAGGACGGACATGCCTTTATGAACTTTTTTTCTTCAACCTAAGAAGTTTCATATATGGAACTCTATACCTATCTCGATTATTTTGTGCCATTACGTAGTACGGTTATGTGGAAAAAATTATAATACCCTTGTACTAGTACTTGCACGCTGGATAAAAAACCTACTGTATGCGTTTTGCAAAATTAATTATTTGAAGACATGCATGGATGAAGGGGGTATGTCGCATTCTCACTCAATTTCTGTTTATGGCATTGGTGAATAGTTTTTATGCAGATCTATGTTTCTGTCTTATCAGAATCTGCCTATCGTGAAAATTGTAGAAGATAATTCATGGATGAAGGGGGTATATACACAACTTTTCAATATGAATTGTGGAAGAAGGGTTTATGTTCCGTTTTTTTTTTCATATAAAGTACTAGGTATAAACTTGTGCTTTTTATTGCATACTATGCAAAGTCTTTTATGGCTTTGCATAATTTAAAGGTTTAAAAAACCTCAAATGTTTAAGCAAAACTTTAAACTCAATTTTCTCGTTTCACTCAAAATGCGACATACCCCCTTCATCCATGCATGTCTTCATTTATGTACGTGTTTTACTCATATTAATACGTGCTAACAGTTTAGGGGTTTCATTACAAGTAAATCCTAATTTTTGTATCTTTACCAAAAAAGTTGTAACGCATCCCGAAAAATTACAACAAAATGTGAATATGCTTTTACTGATTTAAAGAATAATTCAAATATAGGCTAAATATACCGTTTTTCTTAAACTATCTTTTAAAGATATGGAAGTAATGTCCTTTAAAATTATTAATTATTGTCCTTCAACTTTCTAAAAACTCGATGTGTTTTAAAAAGTTATAATCCAATAAAACTTCTGAAAATGTATGTATAGAAAAATATTTAAGTATAAACCAAAAAGTGGACAGAAATGAAAGGTGTTCAGGAGGTGTTTTATTTCGATATCTTAATTCGTTTCGCGGACTTAAACCAGAACATGAATACAATTTCCTTGAACTTTTCTTACTTGAATACAAAATGTGACTCATACGACCTATAAAAATGCACTATAATTGCAAATTTTCATAATATACATTAAGGCGGGTCGATTTGTATGGAAGAAAGTTAACCCATATCGCGCCATCGATTTTTCGATAGGTTTTGGGTTCAGGAAAAAAAGTTCCACTACGCCTACCCAAAAAAACAATTTTCGAGCCTGCAAAATTTGAGTTTTTTGAAATTTTGTTTCGTTTATTTTTAAGGTTTTTTTCATGACCTACTTAAAAAATTTTCATTTGACTTAAAAATTTTCATACATACCCTGTCCGACTTAAAATTATCCGCTAAAAACTTTGGCGATAACATAAGTTTTCCGCCATTTTTTTTAAGGGTTTCTTCAAAAACGTGCAAAAGTGTTGCCGATGAAAACGAATTTGTCTTGTAGTTCCTATCCCACTTAAAATTATGCGATAAAAACGTTGGCATTAACAGTTTAAAAAAAAAAAAATAATTTTTTTTTGTTTTTGAGACTTGTTTTGGTCGAAATCGATTTTTTTCATTTTCAAGGCTACAAATCATTTTTTATGTATATGTTTCCGTTAGACCCACCAATAAATATACCAAAATGGGCAGAGGACGAGCTGAGTTGATTTAGCCATGTCCGTCTGTCCGTCCGTCCGTCTGTCTGTTTGAACGCAAACTAGTCCCTCAGTTTTTTAGATATCTCGATGAAATTTGGCATACAGATGTATACTGGCATTATAGGAGATATATGTCGGATCCGGTAGGATCGGACCACTATAGCATATATCTCCCATATAACCGATCGTTCACATAAAAGATTTATTGCCATTTCTCCCTCAATTTTAGAGATTAAAGCATGAAACTTGGTAAAGTACGTGCTTATTGACCATTAAAAATGTGTTCAAAAAATTGTCAAAGTGGAAATTAAAACATAAAACTTTTGAACTAGTTTGAACTATTTATGAAAATGACAGTTTGCAGTTGCAGTTTACAAAAAAGTGTGAAAAATATGGGAATTCATTTTAAAGTTCAGAGATTTCCTTGCAAATCCTACTTGGATTCCATTCGGCTCACTTTACTTCGGCTTTCTACTGTAGTCGCCATAATCCCTTCGCGATTTTTATGAATGGCACGTTTAGATACGTTGGATACTAGCTGAGCGTACCGCTCGGTGCCTTGAATATGGCATGGAATATTCGGATCCGGAAGCGGTGGATCTTCTTCGTCTTCAAAATAAGCTTTCAAATGTTCATACGGTATGCCTCTTGTGAATGGCGGTTCTGACAGCTCATTATCGTCGTTCAAATCAATCATATGAACGCACTCAGTGCAATCAAAATTAATTTTTGGTTTGACGTAGGCACGGAGAGATGGATCAAATAAATTATCCCGAATATATAAAATTTTTTCCAGTGCATAATTCCGAATATGTTTTCGGTCGTCGAAGAGCATGCTGAGTAAAACATTTTCGCAATGCGCAAAATAGGAATTATTATCAATTGTGTTGCTGATCACTTTACGTAAATTGTTTGGCAAATATTGCGTCCATCGTATGAATTTTCCAAGCAAAGCACTACCGTATACAACCGACTTATAATATTTGACGTTAAAATACATAGGAACGTACACGCACATTATGTATGTTGCCAAGATTTTCAAATTCTTGGATGGAGTGTTGGTTGTAGCGTAAAGACGAAGGATTCTACAGGCTTTTGTGAGCCATCTAGCATGATTTATAGGGCCCGGTGTAATCATAGCCAGTGAAGTTGGAACGTAGCCATTCGAAATAGCATTAGCAATTTTGTATAGATACTTCGCATCCGTTGATAGTTTCTTCTCTTCATCTTCATCCAAGCGTGGTGGCATGTTTTCAAGTGGAATCGCTTCTAAATTCGTAACAACCTGGAAAATATATTGTTGTTGGGAATTTATTACTCTGTCGCTTATAGGGAAAAGTTAAAAAAAAGAGTGATAAGTACCTGTTGGGTATGGCAATTGTGAAGATCTTTTTCAAGTGATCCAGTTGAGGTTCTTGGCCCAGTCGATCGCGATTTTTCCAGTGTTTCATACAAATGACGAAACGGCAATTCGTTGAAATGTAGTAAACAAATCCACCAGTGTAATGCTCTGTTCAGTTGCATTTCAAATCGTCGCAATATACCTCTGCCCTCCCCAGTGTTTGTAACTTCGCCGTCAGAGCAAATGTCAATTAAATTATCTAGAGGAATCTGCTTTTCTTCAAAAAATTCCTTCAAAGCTCCATGTTTCGCTTCAGCAGAATCATTTTTGCCTGCCAAGTTGAAATAACCAAGCAATTGGTTGTTCGGCTCTTGTACGATGACTAAATGTGATTCTTTCTTCATTTCCGAATAGTAAGTTTCGCCAATTTTTATTTGAGTCAATGCGTCGTCTTTTCGACAGTCAAACGAAAATGCTTTTAAACACCCTGTTTTGCTCTGGCGGAGAACATCCAATCTAACTTTTCTCCTTTCCCTGTCTACTTTGTTTTTGTCACAAACAATGGTTCGGCCGTATTTATCTCTCCATTCAATGTCTTCAAACAAAGCCGATGCTAGGCAAGTTGCAACTCTGCTTGTCACGCCCAATCTATCGCACATCATTCCAAACTTTGGTATACTGTATCTTGGAGAATAATGTGATTCGGTCGATGTATGAGCCACATCCATTGGAGTATCACCTTGCAAATCTGAGGGAGTTGGCTGATACGTTACATCGACGGTTAATGCCAATGATGGTTGTATTGTAAACACTTCTGTCTCTGAAGGATCCTCAACAACAGGTATTGATAGTGTTCTATCGTTGTGCTGGTCAAAAATAAAGTGTTTCAGGCTATCGGGAATTTTACCACAGTTACAAAGATTTGTTAGCAGCGGGCATTTGCATTTTGCGATAAAAAAATATTTTCTTTGTACCGTCAACGAAACTTTCAAATTTTTCCAAATATCGTCCGGCCCTTGACATTTCCTTGTATTTGTCAAGTAATGCATGTAGTTTTTTTGTGATGGCTCTTTTATCCAATAAATCAATATTCAGTTTGCTCCAAATTTCTATAAGTTTGTCGTAAACATTTGGTGTGAATGCCTTATATGTGAATATTTTATTTGTCTGTCTGATCTGATCGGCCAAAAAAAAGTAAAACTTCAGAATATCGAATACAGTTGGCAAAGAAAGTTCATCCAGATCCCTTGCTGGACCGAATAGTTCCACATTATGAGAATGTAAGTTGCCTAACGAGGGTGCTGACGTTGATGCTTCTTCTACTTCGCCCTCATTTTGCTCTACATTTCTTGATGATGATGATGCTCCTTCATCCATATTGTGTTTCTTATGCCAATAATATATTTTGCACGAATGTGTAGATATAATAAACTTTTTTGAAAACCGCAATAATTAAACTACTTTATGTCGAAGTAAAAAATCCGGATTGACAAAAACGTTTAAATAGAACGGAATAGTAAAACTTGTTTTGAAAAAAACACAATTTTAAAATTTAAGTGAATTTAAGCTTTGAACTCGCAATATCAACTGAAACAACTTCCTACAATATCTCAATAAGGCTAAGAGTCAGGTAGAAATAGTTTTTGCCTACAATCTTCAGTTTTTATTGTGCTACCTAAACGAGGGATGTAGGGTAGAAGGGGGCACATTCGCCACTGGGGCACATATGCATGAGCTGCAGTAAATCGACAGTAATGGTGAGTTCATCTTTTTACAAACAGGTAGAAAGTTTTTTCGTTGACAAGTTGATTATGTACTCGTGGTTCCAAAGTCATGATCATTATTACAAACGCAAAACAGTTTTCAACTGTGTTGGAGGCAGGCTTTAAACATTCACAAAAATATAAATTAATTTGTCTCAACATATTGCAGATACATATATAACAATTATGCTAAGAGACGCCTACCCCTTGCCTCTAGCATTCATTAAAAAAAGGCTGTTAAACAATGAACAATAGGGAGTTATGAAAAAAAATATCTTATATGAACAATTGGTTCTAACGGAAACATATATATAAAAAATGATTTGGGAGAAATGGCAATAAACCTTTTATCTGAACTGAAGTCTCAAAAACAAAAAAAAATATTTTTTTTTTTAACTGTTAATGCCAACGTTTTTATCGCATAATTTTAAGTGGGATAGGAACTACGAGACAAATTCGTTTTCATCGGCAACACTTTTGCACGTTTTTGAAGAAACCCTTAAAAAAAATGGCGGAAAAGTTATTTTTTTCACCAAACACTCCTCAAAACCCCAAAAATATTTTTTTTTTTCAAAAAACTGTTATCGCCAAAGTTTTTAGCGGACAATTTTGAGTCGGACAGGGTATGTATGAAAATGTTTAAGTCAAATCAAAATTTTTTAAGTAGGTCATTAAAAAAACCTTAAAAATAAACAAAAAAAAATTTCTAAAAACTCAAGTTTTGCAGGCTCGAAAATTATTTTTTTGGGTAGGCGTAGTGGAACTTTTTTTTTCCTTAACCCCAAACCTATCGAAAAATCGATGGCGCGATATAGGTTAATAAATCGACCCGCCTTAATATACATTATTATTTTTTTTTGGAAAACTTATTGTTATACAATATACGAAAATACTTTCGAAAGTCCAATGTCCTTTTCTCGTGGAGACACTTTTTCAATATTCTTGTAAGGGATGCTGCTGTCCTTATAAAGGCCATGGTGAGTGAATAAAGCAATATATAGTCGAAAGAACATAGAAGATCAATTTCACACAACAATTTTGCATGCTTCTTTTCTGGTGTCCTTTTTTTGTGCGAACAAGTCTGTTTAGTTTTAGCTCGCCCACCCCCCTTTTTGCCAATATAATTTGACAACCTTGCAAACTGTTGTGCTTGAGACATTTGGCGTCGACTTTGGTATATTAGTATGGATCTACAAGATATATTAAAGAGTGTATGTGGGTGCATGTGTATTCATATTAGAGTGGTTCACAAATATGGACTTTTTGGGAATTCTAAAACGCTACACCCAATTATTGTTCCTTATGACAAAAAAAAAATGCTGCTATTTTTTTTTTTAAGGTGGTTTAGACGTTTTAGTTGCACCGTTTTCAATTTCGAAACATACTTTCAGGAGTTAAACCCTTTCTACTCATCCAAGAAAGCTATTGAATTGCAGGAATATTCGTCAATGAAAACAGAATAACAACACACAAAAACGCAAAGTTTTACTGCACTTAAACATGTTAAAATTAAATTAAATTTGCAAGCATCTCATTTTTTTTATAAAAACGAGTAGCGCGACCTCTAAAGCACCTTAAAAAAAAATTTGAACCACTCTAATTCATATATACAACTATAGTTATATATATACATTTTACTGCTGTAATCTTTCTTCAACACTTAAGTATGTTTGTAGCATTTTCTTATTTCATATTTTTCTAAATTGGAAGCTCCTGCAGTTGCCCTAAGCAAGCTTAAATCTTATACATGTGCGCGAGTCCTTTTGTGCATATATGTGTGCAAATTTAAATAAATAAATTATAAAAATGTTGAATAGCTTAAGGATATTGGGGCGATGACATCAATGACGTGTCCGCAATAAATTTAAATTTGAGTTTGAATTTGCATTTATTATTAGCATAGGAGACTTTTTTTATTAAAACCTTTATATTACGTCGCTTTCTTGTTTGCACCACCTTTTTCATACGAAATTTCGGAATCTTGCAAAGCCTTTTTAGGTAGCTTCCCGTTGAGCTAGACACTTGAAACTTGGAACATAGTTCGGAGCTCTGTGACAATGCAATGTGAACGAAGAAAGTATCCGCTAGATGGCGCACGGATCAAGAAATACGGTAAATTCATTTAAAAATTGAAATTTTGGGACGCATATTTAGGAACTTTCCGGTAAGCTAGATTATTGAAAATTTGCATACATTTGAACAATTGAAGACAATACAAACTGTTGTACAAGAAATTCCGCTAGATGCCACACAAAAAATATTAAAGGAGTCCTGGAATTTTGCGATCGATTTTTAGTAACTTCCAGGTTAGTTAGAGACTTGAAACTTTACAGATTTGTCACAACCCCATGACAATGCAATCCCTCATCAAAACAATTCCGGTAGGTGGCGCACGGATCGAGATATTTCGAAAACTAATTTGAAGTTGAGAATTTTGTGATCGACTTTTGACCAACTTCCAGGTAACCTAGGAACTTGAAACTTGGCATTAAATTGAGGGAACAGTGGCACTACAAATAGTAAAAATCAAAACAATTCCGGTAGGTGGCGCACGGATCGAGAAGTTTCGAAAACTAATTTGAAGTTGAGAATTTTGTGATCGACTTTTGACCAACTTCCAGGTAACCTAGGAACTTCAAAACTTGGCATTAAATTGAGGGAACAGTGACCCTACAAAAAGTAAAAATCAAAATTCCGATAGATGGCACACTGGTCTATATAATTACAAATCTAAAAAAAATAGAAGACTCCTGGACTTTTGCGATCGATTTTTAGTAACTTCCAGATTAGTTAGAGACTTGAAACTTTACGCATTTGCCACAACCCGATGACAATGCAATCCCTTATCAAAACAATTCCAGTAGGTGGCGCACGGATCGACATAACACAACTAATTTGAAGTTGGGAATTTAGCGATCGACTTTTGACCAACTTCCAGGTAACCTAGGAACTTGAAACTTGCCATTAAATTGAGGCAACAGTTGCACTACAAATAGTGAAAATCAAGATTCCGATAGAATATATAATGGCAAATCTTTAAAAAAAAATTAGAAGACTCCTGGACTTTTGCGATCGATTTTTAGTAACTTTCAGATTAGTTAGAGACTTCAAACTTTACACATTTGTCACAAACCGATGACAATGCAATCCCTCATAAAAAAAAAAAACCGGTAGGTGGCGCACGGATTGAGATATTTCGAAAACTAATTTGAAGTTGGCAATTTTGCAATCGACTTTTGACCAACTTCCAGGTAACCTAGGAACTTGAAACTTTGCTTTTTGGTTGTGGAAACGGTGACAATACCATTTGTTGAAATCAGAATTCCAAAAGGTGGCGTGCTTTTCGATATAATTGAAAATCTCTAAAACATAGGGGGAATCTTGCGATAGATTTTTGAGTAACTTCCCGTTAAGTAGAGAATTTAAACTTGTCACATTTGTCAGAACCCGATGACAATGCAATCTCTCATCAAAAAAATTCCGGTAGTTGGCGCACATATTATTTTGAAGTTGGGAACTTTGCGATCGACTTTTGACTAACTTTCTGGTAATCTAGGAACTTGAAACTTAGCATTTAGTTAAAGGAACCGTGACAGTACCATATTTAAAAATCAAATTTCCGATAGGAATCATCAAAACTAAAAATAAAATAATAAAAAGATGATAAAAAAATTTTAAAGACAATCTTTATATGGATGCTGTCGCCTCAGCAAATTTGTCGTTAAACAAAGACATGGTTCTATGAAAAGATCCGGCGGATGACGGAAGGTTTAAAGACCGGGGCAAGTTCCTGTAAGGACAATAACGGCGACCTGGTAACCGACGTACAGAATGTACTTAAATTATGGAGGGAGCACTTCTCCTCACTGCTAAATTGCGAGGGAGACGTCGAACCCGATACCCCAAACTCTGACGATGGAAAAGTCGTCCCACCACCTGACTATGATGAAGTGAGGATAGCTATATCCCGGCTAAAAAACAACAAATCGCCTGGGAAAGACGGACTACCCGCCGAGCTGTTCAAACACGGAGGCGAAGAGCTGGTAAAAAGCATGCATCAGCTCTTATGCAGAATATGGTCAGATGAGTGCATGCCTCCAGATTGGAATTTAAGTGTGCTCTGCCCAATCCACAAGAAAGGCGATCCCGCTAACCCCACCAACTACCGCGGAATCAGTCTTCTTAATATCGCATATAAGGTTCTTTCTAGCGTATTGTGTGAAAGACTGATGCCCATCGTAGACAAACTGATTGGACCTTATCAGTGTGGCTTTAGACTTGGTAAGTCTACCATCGACCAGATTTTCCCGATACGCCAAATCCTGGAAAATACCCATGATAAAAGAATTGACACTCACCATCTCTTTGTCGATTTTAAAGCCGCTTTTGACAGCGCAAAAAGGAGTTGCCTGTATGCCGTCATGTCTGAATTTAACTTCCCTGCAAAGCTTATACGGCTTTGCCAAATGACGTTGAGCAAAACCAACAGTTCCATCAGAATCGGGAAGGACCTCTCGGAGCCATTTGAAACCAAACGAGGTTTCAGACAGGGCGACTCCCTTTCGTGCGATTTCTTCAACCTGATGCTGGAGAAGATAATTCGAGCAGCAGAGCTAAACCGCAATGGCACAATCTTTAACAAGAGCGTGCAATTGCTGGCGTATGCCGATGATATTGATATCATTGGCCTTAACAGCCGCGCCGTAAGCGCTGCTTTCTCTGGGTTGGATAAGGAAGCGAAAAAAGTGGGTCTTGCGGTGAACGAGGACAAGACGAAGTATCTGCTGTCATCAAAGAAAGAATCGGCGCACCTGCGCCTTGGCAGCCAAGTCACCATTGATAGCTACAGTTTGAAGCGGTGAGAGACTTCGTCTATTTGGGAGCCAGCATTAACACCGAAAATAATATCAGTCTAGAAATCCAACGGAGAATCACCCTTGCCAACAAGTGTTACTTTGGACTAAGTAGGCAATTGAGAAGTAAAGTCCTCTCTCAACAAACAAAGATCACGCTCTATAAGTCTCTCATCATACCAGTCCTGATGTACGGCTCGGAATCATGGATAGTGTCAAGAGAAGATGAGATGGCCCTTGGAGTATTTGAGAGAAAAGTTCTCCGGAAGATTTATGGTCCTTCCCGTGATGCCAACGGCGAGTATCGAAGGAAATTTAACGATGAGCTGTACGAGCTTTACGCAGACCTGACCATAGTTCAGCGGGTTAAAGCCCAAAGGATCCGCTGGCTGGGTCATGTTATGCGAATGGACAAAGAAGCACCAGCACAGAAAGTTCTCCTATCGACACCCGAATTCGGCAGCAGAGGAAGGGGGAGACCTCGACTGAGATGGAAACAACGGGTGGAGGATGATTTGAACTCCCTTGGGGTTTCCAATTGGCGTCAGTTATCGCTAAAAAGGAATGACTGTGCTTTGATACGAAACGGCCAAAATCGCCTAGGCGGTTAAGCGTCATTATGACGCAAGCCAAGATTAGATTAGAAAGACATGGTTTCGGTGTTGTTGGTTTTGAAATTTTAGTCATAGCAATTGTAATCAGTTTTTGAGATTTTATAATATAAAGGTGGAGTGCACGTTTCCAAACTAAGGCAAACCATTTCTGAGAGCCTAAATAGAAGTTGGGTTATCGACAAAACATTTAAAGCCTATTAATTGTACTCCACTGTTATATTTTCAAATCTCAAAAACTGATTACTATTGGTATGACTAAAATTTCAAAACCAAAAAAACCCGAAACCATGTCTTTGTTTAAAACCAAAATTTGCTGAGGCGTTTTGACAGCATTCATATAAAGGATGCCCTGCTATACAGTGCTATGACATTCATTCAGCTTTGTAATGTTGCCTTTGAAAACGTGATAGAAAATCGTGATGTAAATATAAAGCAGCTGATATTTACATCACGATTTTCTATCATGTTTTCAAAGGCAACATTACAAAGCTGACTGAATGTCATAGCACTGTCTAGTAGGGTGTCTCTAAAATTTTTTTATCATCTTTTTATTTTCTTACTGAAGTTTTGTAGAACGTAAATTTTATTTTAGGTGTGTAAGTAGAGACTAGCAGACCGGCCAGATGCCTAGCTTGTCAAAAAATTTTTAATTTCACTCACATTCCTCTTACTCATACCTTACCATATTCAATTCCTCTTTCGTTACATCTTCATCCCCTCCATAGCCACCTTTTCTTATTTCTATCGTACCATTTTGCAGAAACATGAAAATTTTAAATTAAAATACATTAATTTAAAAAAAGGTAGAATAAAATAAAATAAAATGAAATGATATAAAATAAAATAAAATAAAATGAAATGATATAAAATAAAATAAAATAAAATGAAATGATATAAAATAAAATAAAATAAAATGAAATGATATAAAATAAAATAAATAAAATAAAACAAGTAAGGAAAGCTGTCTTCGGCTGTGCCGAAGGCTAAATACCTGTCATGAATAAGCGTCACGATTTTCACTGTTTGATCCCAGTACAGCCTGTGTGAATTTAACTTAAGCGCATACCGAAATTATCGGAACTATCGATTATATGGGGGCGATGTGTTATATTGGTTCAATCTCATTGATTTTTAACACCGACATTCTACCAAAATCCGTTTATTGGAACAATCGATTGTATGGGGGCTATGTGCAATATTTATCCCATCTCGATTATTTTCAACATCGATACTTCACATATAAAAATAGCAATACGTCAAAAATTTCACGTTACTACGTGTTTAATTACAGGAGTTATAGCCCAAAATCCGTTTATCGGAATAATCGATTGTATGGGAGCTATGTGAAATATTTATCCCATCTCCATGATTTTCAACATCGATACTTCACATATAAAAGTAGCAATACGACCAAAATTTCACGTTCCTACGTGTTTAATTACAGGAGTTATAACCCAAAATCCGTTTATCGGAACAATCGATTGTATGGGAGCTATCTGAAATATTTATCCCATCCCGATAATTTTCAACATCGATATTTCCCATATAAAAATAGCAATACTTACAAAATTTCACGTTCCTACGTGTTTAATTACAGGAGTTATAGCCCAAAATCCGTTTTCGGAACAATCGATTGTATGGGAGCTATCTGAAATATTTATCCCATCCCGATGATTTTCAACATCGATATTTCACAAATGAAAATAGCAATACTTACAAAATTTCACGTTCCTAGGTGTTTAATTACAGGAGTTAAAGCCAAAATCCGTTTATCGG
>CAXKVI010000345.1:0-44576 GCA_964058755.1 Campiglossa producta
TTACGGTTTCGGTTTCGATTTCGAAAAATGAATCCGTTACGGTTACGGTTCCGGTTTCGGTTTCCAAATAAAATTTTTAAGATCAAAATAACGGTTACGGTTTTGGTTTCGTTTTCGAAAAATGAATCTGTTTTAATCGGTTACGGTTACGGCTTCGTTCCGGTCTCGGTTTCCAAATAAAAACACGGTTCCGTTCTTTTTCAGATCAAAATTCGGTTTTGGGTTTGATTTCGAAAAATGAATTGGTTTTAATCGGTTACGGTTACGGTTTTGGTGTCGGTTGCCGTCCTTGAATTATACTCATTCTACTGATATAGTTTTCACTATAATACTCCTTAAATTCCAAGATATATCGCACATTTATCTTTTAAAAATTTCCAAAGTAAATTTTTGAAAATTTTCGTTCCGCCAGAAGCATGTATCTGTAGCACATTCATGTTTTTGGCCCAACGAAAATGTTTAAAAATTGAATTTCGAAATTTTTTAAAATTTCCGTCATGCCAGAAACACAAATGTGTAGTCAAATTGTTATGTGTACGCCATGGTGTCTGTTTGTGATTCAAACACATTCATGCTTTTGGCGCTACGAAAATTTTAAAAAATTTGGAAATAAAATTATGAGATATTTTGGTTGCGCCAGAAATATGAATGGCATTGCAAATTTGCGGGGGTTCCTTGTACTTGGGAAACCAAGGATTTTCGCGAATCCCAAAGAAACGAGAGATTATACACATGAGCCAATTAACTCAAATCGGGGAAATTTGCACATTCAAGCCTCTGGCAAGCGAGCAAACGATATTTAAGACCCAGTTTTTCAGTGAAATTTTTAACCACAGACAAAGTTGACTAGAGTTTACCTCTGCCAATTTACCGTTTTTATTAAGTTCAAACTCGCACTCTGGCTTAAATTTGCACTTGAAAACCGGGCCTAAAACTCATTAATTTAATGAGCCTCCATTATTTCCGCTTAAGCTTTCGCATGTCTAAGCTTTAATGTGATTCTAGAGTGCTTTTATAAACATTTGCCTACTTTGAATAAACTTTGTATAAACCATAATAGGTAACTTCACTTAGCAATAAATAATGATTTCGTTATCACTTTTCTTCGACTCCACCTGCTGCTGCTGTCAATAGCAATCGTGACAACTTTGCGAAAGAGATTTATTTTTGGTTTTCATTACTCTTCGTGTTGGTGCGCATTCTAACAATGATGCTTTCAGCGGGCGCTGTGCATGATGAAGCAAATCAAATCATGTCCACAATGTATGAAATACCAACAAAATTTTGGTGCCTCGAAGTAAGTAAGATGAAACATTTTGCAAAATATGTTTTTGGCTATTATTTATTTAAGTTTTCGTTGCGGAAGTTGAGCATTTACTTGTGTGTGAGTGTTTTTGACAGGGCTACTAATAGGTTTGTTTATTGAGCTGCTCAAGCTTACGCCAGGTTGAGATATTTCACAAACATTTTATTAAACGTGTATTTTCATAAATTTTGAGGATTTAAACAAAACAACCAAATAAATAGAAACTATCGAGATTCAAGTGTTTCATGGCATTTTTGCCGTGAGTTGCTCTAAGTTGCTCTATTTCTATTTTGACAGCTGCCCTGCTCTGGCTCTGAACCTTTTTTTTTTAGTAAACAGGCCTAATAAGAGTTGAAAGAAAAATAATTGTTTACATTAAATACAAGTTTTTCACTGAGAACATTTTTTACCCAAGAAAAAAATGTTTATGAAATAAATCAGTGAATAACAGTTAGCGAGATCCGTCTATAAGAGCAGTGCATATTTTGCTCTCACTTAGTGATTCAAAAAGTCAAATCATTAACAGTTATTATGAGCCTTTAATATTGCGTGCAACTTATCTGAGGGCTCTATTTGTCGAGCATTTTTTCACTGTCAAATTTATATATAAAATTTGCTTCTCTTGTTTAAGCTTTTTTCAGCGAAAAATAACTATTATATCGTCGCTCGCTTGCCAGAAACATGAATGTATAAAAATTAAAATTTTGGGAAATCGTATTTGAAAGTTTATTGCTCGCGCAAAATTCGAAATTTTAGTTTTTTGACATATGTTAATATATATTTGCACTGACATATTACTTCTTCAATTCCTCTTTTAAAATTTCCAAAGTAAATTTTTGAAATTTTTCTTTGTGCCAGAACCATGAATGTGTTTTCGGCGCAATGAAATGTTTAAAAAATGAATTTCTAAATTTTTTTAAATTTTCGTTGTGCCAGAAACACGAATGTGTAGCAAAATTGTTACTTATACGCCATGGTGTCTGTGGTTCAGTGCAATACATTCTTGTTTCTGGCTCAACGAAAATTTCAAAAAAATTTTTAAACATTTTCGTTCCGCCAGAAACATAAATGTGTAGCACATTCGTTTTTTTGGCACAATTTTCAGAGATTGAACTACACATTCATGAAAATGGCATTACGAATTTTCGGGGGTTCCTTGTACTTTAGAAATTCGTGAAACGTAGAGAAACGAGAGATTAGTCACATGAGCCTATTAACTCAAATCTGGAAAATTTTCACATTCATGCCTCTGGCAAGCGAGCGATGATATAAACTATATAAATGTTCTCCTCTGACTATTTTAATCGTATGCACATAAATATTTTTATAGCTCAAGCGTTTAAATGAAATCATCGTTCACGATTTGATTGCCTTTAGTGGCAAGAGCTTTTTCTTTCTCACGCGACGTCTCATATTTGCGGTAAGTCTGCGTGGTGCATCATCATATTATTATCATAAATTATTCTTTCTCTTATTTCATACTTACTCAGTTTGATACATAACCTGCAAAAAATTGTGCGATTAGTCTATAAAGAGAGTTGTCCTTGATTAATAAATTATGTTCACAGTGATGGCTTTGGTTGTGGTACTTGCGATTTAAAACTAGATGTCGCTCTTTTTTGGTGACTCTAGTGTCCAATAGCGGTAAACTCGTAATTTTGGTAGTTGTCCTTGCAATTTTTGTTTATTTATCGATGACAATAGCGGTCAAATCGTTATGATATCTGCTCAATTCTTCTTAATTTTTGGGAGTTTATAATGAAGATTATGCTCAAGTTAACTCCCAAAAGCGGAGGAAATTCGAATTTGCGCTAAAGTATCAGCCATATTGGGGAACAAAGGGAATCTGTCCGACAGTATCCATTTGTTCATACGACATGTTCAAACAAAAAGGATCACTCCAACCCATATAAAGAGTTCAAAAAAGGCATGGGCGCATATTCCTTTAGCACTCATCCCGGATTGATCTTAGACTAATCGCATTTTTTGCAGGGTAAATATCTGTACAACAGACACATAATAATATTTGCATAAGCACTTAGTAAAATGACTCCAACGAAGACAAGGCAAATCGAAAGTTTATTTTGGCTTTGCAGTTGGTTTTAAATAAAGAAAACTAGTGAAAATTATAATATATTTTAAGTTATGTCTTAAGTATACGAATCTCGTATATTTACGAGTTTACCTCAATTCTTATACGAATGTCTTTAGCGTTAACCCAAACAAAATTTTTAAGATTGAATTTCGAATTTTTCTTAATTTGAATTTGAATACTTTTTGATTCTTTTTTTGTGATTATATTATCATACAAAATTTGAAAACAATCACTTGAAATGGATTAAAAACTATATGAAAATATCATAAATTATTGTGACCTTAATTTATGATATTTTCATTAATTAAAAAATTATCATAAATTATCATTTTTAATCATCTGGAGAGTAATATTTGAATCTGTTAAAAATTTTCAAAAAATGTTGGTTGGGTAAGTACATATTCGTATATCAGCTGTTTGGTATATAAATAATCAGAAGAATTAAAAAATTTAAAATTTTGAAAAATTCTAAAGCCAAATTCTTTCTATAGCCTGCACCAAGAACTTCGGCCCAGATTATTAACTTAAGAAGGTGGAACCTAAAAAGCCTCACTGGGTATTATGCGGGACATGTAGTCAATGTCTTCACGTAAGAAAGCTAGATCTGCCACACACTTTCATGTTCCAAGACAATTTTAAAACTTCTCGTGAAATTTTCATTTTTCATTTTGACGTATGCACACAGAAAAATTTTCGTGTAAAATCAACACTTTTTTAACACTTTTTCAGGTAAATATTTTTCAACACTATCGCTCATGTTATTTCAACATCAAGCTCATGTTGAAAAACTTGACTTCGTGTTAAATACACATGATTCCCTGTTCAATTAACATGGCTTCCTGTTAAATTTACATGAATTTCTTTTAAAACACTATGTCTTCCTGTTAAAACAACACAATTTGCCTCATTATCTCATGTCAATTTAACAGGATCTTTCTTGTTAGTTTAACATGGTTCAAAAAATTATTCTGTGTGTGATATACGATGTCGTAAATTCAAGAGTTATAGCATAAATACCATGCAAATAAGACATTACACGACATTAATATTAAAATGGTATACAAAAATTGAAAAAACAAAAAAATTCTTTGGTTTGATTTAAAAACAAAATTTCAGGTATGCCGTGTTTTAAATAATTTTTTAATATAATAAGGTGCAAGTTTGAAGTGAAAGTTGCCGTTGATTTCCTATAATTTTTTTTTAGTAAGGCCAAAGAATTTTTTTTTAAAAAAGTTTCTTCTAGCTTATAAATTAAAACAAAATAATTTTTTTTTGATGGCTTTTTAATAGCAAAACTTTCATAAATTTTAAAGAAGAGCCCAAAGCTATTTTACTTTCGTGATAATATATGTATTTTATTTTTGAAAATTGTATACATTTATGCATATATGTACATTAGTGTGTTTCGAAAAATTCGATATTTGTTGCCTTGCTCCCCTTTCGAAATATATCAGAGTATGCCTAAATATCTTAATAAAAACAGAGCTCATAATATAACGTTAACAGATCGTGATATTTTGTTTTAACTTTTATCTCACTACACATACATAAATGTAACCTAGGAGGAATACTTTTTATTAGAACTTTGACTAAACTTTCGACTAGATTTAATTAAGTAAAAAAAAAATCTCATTCAGTCAAATTTTTATTTCATTATTTTATTAGTTCAGTTTAGCTAAACAGGCAAATTAAGAAAAATTGTAAATTATGAGCTCTGATTTAAACAGCAATAACTCTCATATGTATATTTTGGGCGGACGGGTTAAACATTAAATTTTTTGGCACACCCTAATGTTGATATTTCCTTATACTCACCAGATGGCTGGCACTATTATTGTGTATGAATTGGTGCTCATCGATCAGGTGCAGGATAAGGATGTGACTACAGATTATTGTAAAGCACGCAACGTTTAAAAAATACAAAAGAGAAACGCAGAGATATAGAGAAAAAGAAATGGTTGAGAAGGTGACAAAGCGTGAATATGGGAGCAATAAATTGAGACGACCAACAAATAAAGCAAGCAGTGAAGCGGCTTCAAGAGCAGTTACTTCTAGCATATCACATACTTTCATACATACATAAAATATTACATTAGACTGTCCTAAAAAATCAAATTTGTTTTATTTAAACGCATTATGCTTCAAAAACAATACTGACAAAGTTTTATGCAATTCGAACCACGGCAACCCGTGCCGACTTATTTTTGTTTCTTTACAATGCATTCCGAAAAATTTCAACAAAATGTGGTTATGTAACCTTGTAACCTAGTTTTTAGAATAATTCGAGTATACATATCGCTTTCCTGATTCTATAATGATGCAATTGTCAACTTCCAAGTTTCGAGATAACGTGCAAAAAAGCTTTAGAAAGTAATAATCTTTGCTTTGTATAAATTTTATAATCTCATTACAAATAGTTTCCGCGCTAGACGCTTGCTTGAAACTTCTTCTAGAACCAGGGAAGCGTTATGTAGTTTAAATATACCATTTTTTTAATAATATTTTGTGGACATGGAAGTAGTGCCCTTTAATTATTATGCTTCAACTGTTTATTAACTCGATGTGTTTACAAGAGTTGTAATCTAATAAAAGTCCTGAAAATTTATATAAAGATATTTAAGGATAACCCAAAATTCAGCATTTTCATGAGGGTCTCAACATAGTGAAAGTGTTATTTCGATATCCAATCCGTTTCGGAGATATCATCCAAAATTTGAATAAAATTCACCTGAACTTTTCTTACTTTAATAGCAAAATGTTACTCATACGCCGTGTACGACTTATAAAAAGTGCACTATAATTGCAAAGTTTCAAGATATACACAATTATTTTTGCTAGAAAGCCTTTCGCTACAGCATGTAATAAAATACCTTTCGAACTACAACATCCTCTTCTTGTGAATACTTTTTTTATCTATATTATTATAAAGGATCCTGTTGTCCTTATAAAAATTCAAAGATGGAGATTTGTTACGCAGTCCCTTATATATGGGAAAAATATTACAATTATGTGATTGTAGAAGCCTTAATATAGTTCTTTGCTAACTTAGTATAAACTGCTAGCTGAAACTTTCACTAAAATTCGGAAGGGGTTACCGTTCTCTTAGAACAATGAAACTTCGCACATTCGAATCCGGTTCCTGCAAAATGGGTATCAGAAATATGGCGTTGATGACTATTTTAACAGGGTGGGATTCTTAGGGCGTTTGCAGAGCTTTTAACAGGGAGGGTTTCTAATTCCAATATACGAACCCGTTTCCAAAATATCGACTAAAATGTGGACCAAGTGTGAGTCGTGAAAGTGTTTGTACGAGGCTGGTATTAAAACAAAAGTGTTGGTGAGAATTTTAAAAGGAAGTAGTTCTCTGTCTCATGTACAAACTCGTTTTCGAAATATCGACCAAAATGTGTACAAAGTGTGACCCTAGAAAGTTTTTTTCAGAATATGGGTACCAAATAAAAGATGTTGATAGGGGTTTTAACAGGGTGTCGTTCTTAGGTCGATGCGAACCGTGCTCTGAGATATTATCCTAATGTGGAACACATGCGACCCTGAACGTTTGCGAGATATTGACCAAATTTCCAAATTTACAAAATATCAGTGTTCTAAAATTTTGTAAGGAGATATACTATATACTCACGAAAAAAATTTGAGTTATGTGAAAAGAGGCATGGAAACTCCAAAACATACTTAATTTTTAACCTATATTACTGGTTCATGACTAATGGCGGCGATATACCAACAGGTTATTATAACCTCTAACGAGATTTTTAGCCGAGCTTCTCTTTCCAACTTGTGTTTTGAGTTTTTCCTACAAGTTGGCGGGACCTACAGTTTTTTGCCGACTCCGAACGGCACTTGCAAAGCAAATGAATTTTTTGCTGAGAAGCTTCTCATGGCAGAAATACACCCGGAGAGTTTGCCAAACTACTGCCGAGGGGCGGCCCCGTTTAGAAAAATTCTTTTTCTAAATAATTTTTGATGTTACTTTTGCCGGGCATCGAACCGCCACGACTTGGTGTAGAAGGCCGAACACTTAACCGCTACACCACGGCGGCCGCCGTGACAGGGACCAGAAAATTGGTATGGGTGTAAGTGATATACATATATCAATACAATTCTCAGAGAAATAGGTTGAAGTTATCGCAAAAGAGACGTGGCAGCTCTAATACAAACTTAATTCTTTATGCTTAATATCTCCATGTGGGTGGGACTATTAAAATTGGTATGATTGGGGGCTATGGGGAAAAGGCGTGGCACCTCCTATACATACTTACTTTTTAAAGCTCAATATCTTTAAAAATGGCCATCGCAGCTACCTCGGAATTGGTTTGGAGATATACCATATCAAAATATATTTTGTGCAGAGGTCAACTCGTATGTTAATAAAATAATCTTATTAACTTCTTTGGATATCAAACTTGATTTGTTTTATAATTTGTTGATAGTTGAACTATGTACGTTCTGCCTTCATATCTACACAGAGTACATGCAAACTTTCTTCTTATTGCTTGATGAGTGCAATTTCACGAATGCATATCTATCTTAAGAAACAAACTAATACATTCACAAAGCCCTTTGTGGATTAGAGCCTAAATTTTTACAATTTGTACAATTTACATTTATCCGACTTAAGCGCTAGTGCCTTATCGCCCTCTTCCCCCTATTCAATTCAAACTTCGCTATGATTCTTTGCCTATTATTAAAGCTGAATGCATAATTTATGTGTTAAATACCTATTCCCTTGTGTGTCCTTTCTATGTATTTGTAAAAAAAAGATGTATGTCAAAAATTTAAGCGAAGTACTAATTGGCATCTAGAGACTGTTTATTGTTAAGAGGAGAAAAACAAAAATGAAAAGCTATTATTACCACCAGTCCCAAATCCAACTTAAATAGATAGAGATTATGACAATACAAAAAAAAAAGCTTCCTAAGCTAACGTCAACTTTTAAATATCATAAATGTTACAAGATTGTTGAACTAACTTGACCTCTGAAGAAATGTACAGGAAATTTTTCTTTTTAAATATTTCACAACGAAAACAATGATGGCAACAGCATAGGAGAGTGAATACAGGGCTCCAAAAGATAAATTAGTTTCATATTTTTCGTAGTTTATCTATCTTTTCAATTTGTTTTTACTTAAATTATTTTTTTTTATAAGTTAATTTAGTTTAGTTTAGTTTAATTTTTTTAATTAATCTAAATAATTTTAATATATTTTATATTGTTTTATTATTTTTTACTTTTTTTTCAATATTTTTTATTTTATTTTTAGCGTGTTTCATTTTAATTAATTTTTAAAATTTTTTTTTTTTACTTAATATTTTATCTATTAATTTATAATTTTTGGCAAACTTTTTCTTTTCATTTATTTTTTATTTTATTTTATATTAATTTATTTAATTTAATTTAATTTTCCTTTAATTAGGTACTATAGAGCTATGCTTGAGCTCTGGTAGTTAAAAATCAACGATTCAGTGATATATAAAATTTATGTTGTTTATGTTGTAGAGGCGATGGCATCCTTGTGGTTATAGAGGTTACAGAGCCAATGTGCACTCAAGCCATAAATGTCAACTTAACAGAGGCGCGTGGTAAATTTACTGCTTTCTTTTTATCAGAAATTCACAGCAGCCGTAAAAAGTTTTTTTTATAAGTAGAATACAAACTGCCAATGGCATCAAACTTGTAACAAGCAAAATAATGAAAAAACAAAAAAAAAACTTGAGAATTTTTATTTATAAATGCGCAAAGCTTAAAAGTTGTATCCCTTTTTTGCAATAACCACAATTCTAAGGTATATAAAATTTGATATGTACCGATAGGTCTCGCCGAGCAGGGTGTGCGACAACAAACCAAAAATTAAAAAAAATTAATTATAATATGATTTGAAATTCACACCACTACAAGTGCTAAATACGCATTCACTTTATAGAGCCGCTGTTATGTGTCTATGTAGGTATGACCACTTGCATTGTTGTGTTTGCATTCATTGCAGTTGGGGAGAGTTTTGTTGGAAGCAATAATAAACATGAGCCCGTCAACTTTATTGAGTGAAGAAAACCTGTGAGTGGGTATTCATAGAAGCAAATGCTTGCTCAGACATGATGTTTTGAAAAAAAAAGCACAAATAAGCTAGATCATGCACAAGGCCCTTCGTGGCTAGGCTTAGTGAAATAAAATAAAATGGAAAATTGATAAAATTAAAAAAAAAAGTAAAATAAGAAATAGAACCGTGATTGAAAGTAAAAATAAAATAAAATGGAAAATTGATAAGTGAAATAAAATAAAATGGAAAATTGATAAAATTAAAAAAAAAAGTAAAATAAGAAATAGAACAGTGATTGAAAGTAAAAAAAAAGAAATTTGTTGGAAATGAAAGGAAAGGAAAGAATATAAAATAAACAAAAATAAAACAAAATAAAATAAATAAAATATACAAGAAACAAAAGAATGTGAAAGGAAAGGAATGGATAAAAGGAAAGTAAAGGTAAGTTAAGGTAAGGAACGGAAAATATTAGAGAAAAATCAAAGGCAAATAAAGGTAGGGAAAGGAAAGGAATGGAAAAGAAAAAAGGAATGGAAGAAAGGAAATGTAATGTAGGTAAAGTGGAAAGGAGAGGCAAATAGAGAAAGACAAAGAAAGGAAAGAAGAGAAAAAGAAAGGAAAGAAAAGTTAGCGAGAAGGAAGGTATGAAAAAAAATGAATAAAATAAAATAAAATAAAATAAAATAAAATAAAATAAAATAAAATAAAATAAAATAAAATAAAATAAAATAAAATAAAATAAAATAAAATAAAATAAAATAAAATAAAATAAAATAAAATAAAATAAAATAAAATAAAATAAAATAAAATAAAATAAAATAAAATAAAATAAAATAAAATAAAATAAAATAAAATAAAATAAAATAAAATAAAATGAAAAGAAATGAAATGAAGTAAAATAAAATAAAATAAAATAAAATAAAATAAAATAAAATAAAATAAAATAAAATAAAATAAAATAAAATAAAATAAAATAAAATAAAATAAAATAAAATAAAATAAAATAAAATAAAATAAAATAAAATAAAATAAAATAAAATAAAATAAAATAAAATAAAATAAAATAAAATAAAATAAAATAAAATAAAATAAAATAAAATAAAATAAAATAAAATAAAATAAAATAAAATAAAATAAAATAAAATAAAATAAAATAAAATAAAATAAAATAAAATAAAATAAAATAAAATAAAATAAAATAAAATAAAATAAAATAAAATAAAATAAAATAAAATAAAATAAAATAAAATAAAATAAAATAAAATAAAATAAAATAAAATAAAATAAAATAAAATAAAATAAAATAAATGAAAGTAAAATAAAATAAAATAAAATAAAATAAAATAAAATAAAATAAAATAAAATAAAATAAAATAAAATAAAATAAAATAAAATAAAATAAAATAAAATAAAATAAAATAAAATAAAATAAAATAAAATAAAATAAAATAAAATAAAATAAAATAAAATAAAATAAAATAAAATAAAATAAAATAAAATAAAATAAAATAAAATAAAATAAAATAAAATAAAATAAAATAAAATAAAATAAAATAAAATAAAATAAAATAAAATAAAATAAAATAAAATAAAATAAAATAAAATAAAATAAAATAAAATGAAATGAAATGAAATGAAATAAAATGAAATGAAATGAAATGGAATAAAATAAAGTAGAAAAAAAAATAAAAACAAAAAAGATATAAAAAAAAATAAAAAAAATAAAAAATATAATAAAAAAATAAAAAATAAAATAAAATAATATAAAATTAATATAATTAAATTAAATAAAATCAAATAAAAAAACAACATATAATACCAAAAATAAATAAAAATGAATTTAAAAAATGGGATTAAATGGTATAAAGTTAAATAAAATAAAATAAATCAAAATAGAATAAAATAAAAATTAAAAAAAAAATAAAACAAAATATAATAAAATAAAAAAAAATAAAAAAATTTTTAAAATAAATAAAATAAAATAAAATAAAAGGAAGTAATAAAGGCATAACAAAGGATCGTGATGAAAGTAATAAAAAGGAAAGGAAGAGCAAGAGTTTCTGTTACTATGGTAAATATGTGGCTGACGTTCACCAACTAGTGAATAATAAAACCACAAATACAAATCTATATAACATCAAATAGTCCACATCAGAATGTGTGAGTATATACACTGAAAAAAAAAATCTACAAGAAACGGCCGTCAAATTAACAGCCGTCGAATATACTATATATATTGACATGAATTACTGTAAATTTGAAAGTGGACACTATCATATTGATATGAATTAGTGTAAATTTGAAAGTAGACTCATATCAATAATTGGTATTTATCAAAAATTACATGTTTTTACTGCCAATTTTACAGTAAATACTGTAATATTTACAGTATTATCATAATCGCTTTGAAAGTAGTTTTGATATGTTACTTTCAATGTGCACTTTCAACTTTTTTATTTCAGTGTAAACCTCAATTTATATAAATAACTATATCGTTCTTTAATAGATCAAACTAAATCTTCAACTAAATAAATCTAAATACATAAGTCCCATAAACCACAGAAATGTGTGCGGTAAACGTAAATCAAAATAAATTCTACGAAACTAGAGTCTATTTGTTACTTTTGAAACTGCTTTTAATAGGAATATGACATTTAAACCGAAGTGGCATCATTTTCCAGGTTAATAAAATACACAAGTCATAAAGTTTATTGCAAATTAAATTGAAACCACAGCAAACAACATGGATATTAAAAACAATACAACAGGTATTCATATGACCTGCAACATAGTTAATTACATACAACAGAAAACGGTAAATGGCTCACGTTTAATTGTTGTTCGCATGAAAAGAATTTTCACATTTCAAAGCAAGAACATTTCATTATCCATTATATACCGAGAGATGAAATGAGAAAAACTGAAACGTTAAATGCTATACGCAACGAGTTATTCCAATCAACAACATAGAGGGAGAGACACGAAAACTCAAGGTGGGACGAACTATTGAAGGAGCAATAATCTGAATCTGGTAATCGAAGGTAGTACCGAAAGTATTTAATTTCCTTTATAGTGAGGACGATAATGAATCCGATACCTTAATATTGTCATCCTTGAAATTATGCGGGCAACCATGGACCCGGTACACTTCTGTACTGTAGCTAAAGCGGTTTGATATGACCAGTGGAACCTCCTGTGTCGTCTTATCCATTCTTTCTTTTGAATATCAATTCAAAATGTTTGCTGGGATGTTTACCATGGAAAATGAATTCATAAAAAGTTTAGCTGAAAAGATAGAATAGAAACAATTAGAGCCGTACAACGCGTCGCAAATAATTATGTAGGGAACCTTTGTTGGATACAAGAGAAGCTTTAGTACTTGTGCGTTGGTTTCAATATTCCTGCAAAAGCGCAAGTTTCTTTTAAAACTAGGCACCTCTTCTCCATTTTCGAATAATAACAACACTGCCTACCACCGTGTGTTGCTCTCAAGCATTCCTCTGCTCGCCTCGCAGTTGTTGTTGTTCTTGTTTTTGTAACGGAGGGTAGCCCTGCCCAAGCGTGTACTTATCCTTAGCATAAATTGTCATCAATTCCTTCTAACGCGAGTACTAGGAAACTAGCAGTTTCTATAGGGTTGGACCAGAGGGAAATAGGCGTTAGAAGAGTGGGCTCCGCAGAGCAGGTGAATAGATGGTTGGTGTTGTCAGGAGACGATCCGCATGCCAGACATTCATTCGGCACGTCGGGGTTAAGTCTGGATAAGTAGGAGTTTAACCTGCTACAATATCCAGAACGTAATTGAGCCAGCGTTCACCGAACAGAGCTCAAGATAGGAGAGAACATACGTCTTATGGATGTGCTTCAGGGCCTGCACATGAACGCCTGCATCACAAGGGCGATGTTGCAAGGTGCCGGATCTCATCGAAATGTTTACGTAGATCTGTCCTAACGGTCATGGGAGGCGGCACTAGCTCAAGCAGTTCCCTGTTATGATGCTGCGGTTTCCAACAATTTAACAGGACCTGCCTGCACATCATTTCCGTCTCATGATATGAGTGAGGTATAGAAGACATGAGGACGCAGATGACTCCAATGAAAGTTAGCAAGCCCCGGCGACCATCTCGGCGACACATAGCTAAGGATCGGCCGACCAGTTGCCTTATAGGTTACCAGCAACGTTACTTTGTCCTTTTCCCAAATACTGCCGGCTAGCGATTTGCGGATTTGGTTGCAGCTTTAAGTTTTAGAGACATTTGCGGCCGAATGTGCAGCGAACGTTTACATGGTGTCGAAAGTCACCCCTAAGATTTTGGGGTGGGAAACAGTAGATAGTTTACGGTCACCTGCGTAGATTTCTAACTGCATGCCCACTCGCAAGTCGTGAATAATGTCGCCGAGGACTTTGTTGGCGACAATGTCAAGTTGCGAGCGGTGAAAAATTCGACTACAGTGGGGAGATAACTATTGATTTTAGAGCACAGCTCATCTGCGCCCAACGTCTGCGTATGAGACTCTTGTGACTTCCTCTGGTGGTGAAGGAAGTTTCGAAATATAAAAACTAAACAACAAAGGGGAAAGGACACCTTCCTGAGGTACCCCTTGTTTGATCTTACGTGGTTTTGATTTTTTGTTTCTAAAAACAACAGACGACTGACGACCACTCAGATAGTTGGCGGGCCAATGCTTAAGGCAGGGAGGGGAGACCAACTGCGCCTGATTGACTGTCATTAGGTCTCAACTGATTGAATTCGTCCGTAATGGCGTTGAGAGCGGATATTGTGTCATTTCCTAAATCCATGTTGGTGCTCGGCTAACCTCTACTGTCGATAGCGATATCGGGCGACACGACTACGCAACTTTAGCTGGCTTGCCAGGCTTTAGTAGCGGGTCCACGATTGCCTGCTTCCATTGGTCGGAAATGACAAAAGAGGTCGCAGTGTTCGACCAGGCCTTTGGCTGTATATCTATCTGCTATAAACACTTTTCAACAAAATTGTATCCGCCTTAGCAGATTCGGGGCATCGAACCCCACAGCTAGCAACTGCTTTATCCACCTTGTAATATTATGAACGCCTGCACTGGATACAAATTTGTTCTATTTATGTGCTACAGGGCGTATGAGCAACATTTGAAACATTCAAATTTTAAACGATACAACAACAGTTTAGAGACTCTAGCAAAACATGCGTAATGAGATGCTTATGAGTAAAATGAATAATTTTAATTGGTTTCGCGACTACAACGTTAATTAAAATTACATTAATGATACCTACGCGAATTGTAGCATTGCAAAGCACTTGTTTCTTACTTCAGCGTTGGGTATGAAGTTAGGGGTGAAAGTGGGTAGTGAAGTGAGAAAGAATGTGTTCGGAAATAATATGGTTTCTTGTTTTACTTTTTTCAATTAACTTGCTATTAAAGCTGAAAAGTCTAGACGATTCCAAGCGAATTCAACCAAAAACGACAGTAATTTCTACTTCTCAATATCTGCCACACGTAAGAAACATCAAGGGATTATTTTGGTAGCATTTTTATTTGATGATGGTTCATGTTGTGACCGTTCATGCTTTTTCTTAAATTAAATAAAGGATGTGAAAATAGCTAATGAGAGTATTATCCACAAATATTCGTAAAAATTTTAAGGGCCTCTACTCTTTCATTGACATAACCACTCAACCAATTAAAATCTCTCCGGCCAGGAAAATATCGTTATTAGCACCGAGCCTTGCAAACAGCGAATATTAAGGATGATTAATTATAGTTGAAAACTAACATGTCTGCCCTCTATGTATTTCCAAAACAAACTTTTATTGCAGAGTTTAAATAATATAAAAAAATTACGAAAATGGTTAGTTTTCAGAGAATGGAACAGCAAATAACTTCACCGCCTTGGCAATTAGCCTTGTATAAACAGGAATGAAAAACGCCAACACAATTTTTCCCAAGGGTATTTATAACAATATAATTTATAATCATGAAGCACGATGTAGGCGGTCATATGTCCGTTTACACATTTAACTTGCAACAATACAATAGAAAATTGTGAATATGCACTATGGCATCCCAACGAACAAAATTGTTGAATCTGAGCTTGAGAAAAATAAAATGACTAACTAGATATAAACTGAAACTTCAAACATTGGTTTTCATATACATACATCTAACCTCACTTTTTTAATATATCATAAGATTTTCACTTGGAAAAATAAAAATTATCCTTGTAAAGCAGGCGCGTATTCAGGGGAGGGGTCCGGACACACCCCGAAATGCGCATGTTAGTGCAATTTTTTGTCTGTGATTGTAAAAAAAGATAATTTGGAATATCAATTCCAAACTCAGAGGGGTAATATTTTTTGATTTCCATTGAAATAACAAAAATTGCAACAGAGCCAAATTTTTGCAGAGAGCTTAAATTTGTGGCCAAAGGTGAACATTTAGGATTTTACGAATTTTTCTCTAAAACCGTTATTTTTTTCGAAAAATTATCTTCGGCCAAGCAGTACACCTGAAAATTCACTATAAAAATCTTTCTAGCATTTTTCTAAATTACTAGCTCACCCGGCTCCCTAACGCTCTCTACATATACTCGGTGAGCTTAAACAACTTATCATGAAAAATCAAAACAACCAAGATATTATTTCATGGTTGTATTCTTGGACATATTAGAAGATATTCTGAGCAAAAATTGAAATCATCCATCGGACACATTTTGAGATTTGTAGGATGCTTCCTTCTGTGGGTGCCCCTGTCCCATGTTTAAACGTGTTTCTCCAACTCTTTCTGTTTCCAAATGGCGGATCTTTACATACATATGTGTTGTAGAACACTTAAGTGATATCGTGCATTTTTAGACTTCGTCACATGACATAAACTTCTTATGAAAAAAAAACTTATGAAAAACGAATTAAACTAATATCTCGGGAACGGGTGAAGATTTGGCATATACATTGATAGCAGGGATGGGCAATTCTTGATTTTTGAGTGACGAGTGACGAAAAAATAAAAATTAAAAAGTTATTCAATATTTTAAAAATTTGTAGTGATGAATAACAATTTATTTTATTCAAAAATCGCTTGAAAAAAAAAAAATAATTTTTATTCATCACTTTGATTTTTTTGAATAAAAAAAGCCGGTCACTCATCACTAAATTTTTTTTGAATAATGAATAAAAATTTATTTCTTATTTTTTCGCCACTCATCCCTAAAAAATAAGGGTAAAATTTTATTTTTGAGTGATAAGTGATGAAAAAATAAGAAATACATTTTTATTCATTATTCAAAAAAATTCATTATTCAAAAAATCAAAGTGAAGAATAAAAATTTATTTTTATTTCAAGCGATTTTAGAATAAAATAAATTTTTATTCATCACTCAAATTTTTTTGAATAAAAACATATTTTTATTTCAAGCGTTTCTAGAATAAAATAAATTTTTATTCGTCACGCAATTTTTTTTTGAACAAAAAATAGCCGGTCACTCAAAATTTTTAAAATAATGAGTAATATTTTATTTTTTATTTGAATAATTTTTTATTCAAAATGGCCCAACCCTGATAGATAGTTTGCCTCATTCTAAGACGTTCAATTGGGATGTTGCCACTTCGGGTGGTTTTTAAATATAGAGCAAGATTTGCCAATATGCACAGAACCAACAATGCCTAATAAAATAGAACAAAAGTCATATAATATCTCTATAGATTTTCTTCAAGAAGTTCCTTTTATATTTAAAGAGAAAATCTTATTAATGTTTACAAAGGGAAATCTTGCAAAAAACGAACCGATTTCTTAGGGTTCCTAACAAGAAGATTTGACTTATTACTGTTTTCAAAATGAAATCAAATATTATTGAGAAGATATTCTTTTTAATATTTCAAATAAAAAAAAAATAAAAATTATATTTCAGAGTTCTTATATTGTCTTCGAGAACTTCAGATTATCAGTTACGATTCAATTTTAGATTTCTCTTGTATTGTCTTTACCTTCTTATGTTGCCTTTTTATATTGCCTTCAAACCATCTCACCGCACTCTTCCTTACATTGCCTACCACTCTTGCCATATTCCCTCTAACGCGAATCGAACTAACCACATATTGAATGCTGAACACAGGTGCTTACCATCGAGCCATCGGGTACTTCTGCTTCCCAGCGTCTAATTGTGCTACATGATGTCTGCTGATGATGATGTTAGATTTCCCTTGTTAGGAATCCTAAGAAATCAGCTCGTTTTCTGCAAGATTTCCCTTTGAAAACATTAGTTAATAAGTCAAATCTTCTTGTTAGGAACCCTAAGATCATCTTATTAAAATAAGAAGTTTTTTCTCTTTCATCTTTTTTTTCATATTTTTAAGGAAATCTTGAAAAGATTTTCTTATTAATAACACATATAAAAAGACATCGAAAAGAAATAAGGAGAAATTGCACTCAATAATATCAATAAGAATTTCCTCATTAAACCAAATAGATTTGCGTATAGTTTTTTTTTCGTTTCCGTCGTTTCGATTACCCCTGAGCCCGAAAACCGCTCATAAAGACAATCTTATTAATTTTATAAGGCATTTTTGGCTCTGTGTGCATATCAAAGGAAAAGTATTTTCGGCCATTTACTAACGAAGATATTTTCAAGCAGGGTTGCTACTTAGCCCCATTTTATTTATTCCTTCTTATACGAAGCAATTTGGATCAAATTTGGCATAATACGACTTTCTACTTGGCTGTTGGCACTTCAGACGGTGTACCGGGTTGCCACCTATATCAACTTTTCTAAATATTGTGCAAGATATGCCAATGTGTGTATCAAACGAAAGTGATTTTCGACCGTATACCAACAAAGATATTTTCAGGCAGGGCTGCCACCTAACGGTATTTTATTTATCCTTCGTATATTGATCAAACGTATTGCGTAACGACTTTATTCTAAGACTTTCTACTTTGCTGTTGCCAATAAAAGCGATTTACAAGGTTGCCACACATCTTAAATTTGTTGATATTTAACAAGACATGCCAATAGGTATTACAAGAAAAGGATTACCTAACAAAAACTAAACTAAATAAAAAAACAAAATATTATATATCGATCACTATCTCGAGCACCTATTGACCTTATGACAGTTTTCAAAGTGGACACCTTTTTGATTTTTTTTTTAAATATTCCAAAATCTATGTTTACATAAATACGCCACATGAAAGACTTTAGGAACCTCCTGTGAGCGAACCCATTTGAATGAAATATGCACCGATGGAATGGAAATTGAAAAAACTGAGGTATAGGCGGTATATTTTCAGGGGCATCCCAGAAATTTAAGGATGGGGGGTACGGGGCTAGCGACCCCACGACCCCCTAAAGACTTTATTGGTCGAATTTTCGATCACAAGCGATACTAGTATGAATAAATTTATCTAAATAAATTTAAAACACAAAATTTCGGTCTATATGTTGAGCCTTAACTGCCAAACAGGTTTAAGTCACTCGATTTTCCTTTTGCTCTTTTTGAGGTTAGTGATCGATATGTTCTGGAAAGCTATTTTGGAAAGCTTCTATCACATGTTCTATGCTACATTTTGGGTGAATATATGCAAAAGCGGTTAACGAAAACTCTCACTTTTACACAGAAATTTGAAAGAAAAGGTCATTCCATAACAATATTTGAAATATCTTAGTGGTATGTAAATACTGTTATACTAAATTTTTTCAAACCTCACAAAGTTTTTCCTCGTTGCTTGTTGGGTTGATGCATACTATGTGCTTATAAGTACATATGTGTAAAAGCATAGATATATATGTATATATATTGTTGAATATATTTATGATTCCCAGTGCATATCAAGTGTTTGTGCACGCAGTTAGTTTCAAAAGTGATTTAGCTTCACATTGTTGCATATCTGTGCGAGCATATTTGAAACAAAATCAGCGAATCATATTAAAAACATTTATTATTATTTTTACAATAATGTAAATATATTTAAGTGTTTCAAAACTAAGTAGCCATTATTAAGTAAATAAATTGCTTATTGTTATGAAAGTGTCTACAAATGTAACAAAAAATTGGTTGCAACGGCAAGAGTTACGTTTGCAACATATTAAACTATGGCAGCGTAGTCGCAAAGTAGGCAGCGGGTAAGCGATTATATTTTTAATGGGATTTTTGTATGCATTTCGATTTAAATGCAAATTTAAGTTTTTACTAAAAAAAATTTAGATTACTTTTTTATTTGATGTTTATTTTTTGATACTAACTAAGTTTTTAATTAAAATTTATGTAGCGTGATTGATTTGAAAGTTCGTAGTGCTACGCCGAAAATGTTGACGCAGCGCAAGAGGCATTTACGAATGTTGCAAGGTAAGTACCAGATGTCTATTAGGAACACCCAGGGAGTAGGAGAGTCGCCATAAGGAAAACATTTTTGATTAATAACAAGCAAAGTTTTTCTGAGCGGCTTCCTTTCCCGAGACGCCCAAATTTGTTATTTTCGAAAAATGTGGGGCGTGGCACATGTCAATTAGGTGCATGCAAATTTTTTATTAATAACAGTTTACATTTTTTTTCATTATGCGTTCTACAAATTGGATGCGACACACAATGGGCTGACAGCCCCAACATGTCAAAATCACGTCATCAAAATATTTATTAACATCAAGCATTTGATGTCAATTTTACCACTTTGGGGCGGGGTTCTAGCTGCTTAGCTTGATGTTAATAAATATTTTGATGACGTTATTTTGAGTTGTTTCGGCTGTCGGATCCACTTTGTGTCGCACCCAATTTGTGGGACGCATATATTCCTGTGTTCGTTACGACAGTGGCAGTTAACGAAAAAAAATTAAAAAAAAAAATTTGCATGCACCAAATTGACATGTTCCTACCAGGGGCTGCACTTACCAGATTTTTCGAAGATGAAAAATTGGCCGTTTCAGCGAAAGGAAGCTGCTCAAAAATTTAGCTTGTTTTTAATCAAAATTTTTTTATTATGGGGGCTCTCTTACTAGTAGTCACTACACTACCGCTCACTAGGACAATGCCTTCTACTTACTTTTCTTGCCGGTGTCATTTAAATTTATTTACTCAATATATCATTATTTACGTAATTTAACGATAATTAATTCAATATTTGTTGAACTTTTTCAGTACGAAATATTTTTCGTCGGGGCACTAGAAACGATTATGTACATACGGGAAGTACCTTGGAAGCAATTGGACCCGGTAAGTTTCATCATTATGGTTTATCAAATGACATGAACAATAGCGAAAATCAATAATGTCTGGTGTTGTGATACCACTAGAAAGTCAGTCCCTCGACCCGGCAATACGGAAAATCCCTGCACTGTCGGGACTCTCTAAATATTAGAATCCCGGGACTGACACTACTAAACCGACACCGTTACTCGAACGAAGTAGATGAGTTGGTGAAGGCCATCTCATTCATTATGTCCAACTCCACGAACTGGCTTAGGCTATGCAGGAAGGGAACTCCCAGAAAGCGCATTCTTGCGCAGCTTAAGGCCGGGAGTTGTAGATGAGTTGCTTCACCGTTTCCTCCTCCTCATGATATTTGCAACTCTTACAGCATCGTCGGTAGGGCACGCCTAGTCTTGCTGCATGACTACCAATAAGACAGTGGCCGAACTAAACCCCTATTAATGTGCTGATTTCCCTCCATTTTAGGGCGTAAAAGTGTCTAGATCTTTTTAAATCCCATTTTGGACAGGTTTGCTTGAATATCAGGTACATTGGGGATTGTAGCCATCTTTCTTTGGCTTGAAAAAGGCATACCTAAGCGCTCTTTATCACGAAGAACCTGGTAGGTCGTGCTCTGCCTAGCAAGTTCGTCTGCCCTACAGTTTCCCTAAATGTCTCTGTGTCCCGGGACGCTTGTGAGGTTCACGCGGCTTTGTTGGACCATCTCTTGAAGAGATCGACGACAGCTGATCGCCAGTTCAGAGTTGTACGAGTAAGGTGGAGTTCATATCTCACGTGATCAAATTTTGGAACCTCCAATAGTGATTTTTGGTGATTTATAGGAGCACCCCTATAATTAATTTGAATCACCCTAACGATCACTAATATTAGTTTTCAGATAGAATCCTTTAAAGCTACACTTCTTCTTCTTCATACCCAAATACAGTGCTGTGCCGACGATTATATTCTACTCTTGTTTTAATCGCCACAGTTTTAGTGCTCGCACAATGTTTTGCGTTGATGCCAGTTTGTGGCGTACTATCAAAAAACGTATCACAATTACATTTTTCATGGAAATGTATACGCACCTGGTATGCAGTGATTGTCATTATTTGCCTTGGTCCAACCAGCCTGCTAGCCATCATCGTAGCTTTTCATGTTGGTTTCGATTTTGATACAGTTGGTAAGTGCATAAAATAATTGCCATTTCGTTGGTGATACTGCAAAACGTTCCATGTCGCACTTTTATTTTGGAACTTAAAATGGTCAATATATTAAACGGAACTAGTTTACTCCTAATTTTACTTCGCCGTGCACAAAGAAGCACTTTTAAGATTAGTTAATCGTAATAAACATTTTTAAAAATGCTCTCAATTACATTTAAATGACCATTAAACAGGAATATTTAAAAGTTGACATGGAAAGTTTTGCAGTATCAACGACAATATGAGAAGTAATTAAGTTTTAATAAAAACTCACAAAAAAAAAAACGCATATCTACTTGCAGAAGCCATCGTATTTTATGTATCGATATTTGCTATTGCCATGGCTTTCTTTAGTTTGGCACGCAAATGGCCGGCACTGATGGTGCAATGGGAGTCTGTTGAATCAAAATTGCCGCCGCTGAAAACAGAAATGCAGCGTGCTGCTTTAGCTCAACGCATAAAAATGATAACGCTGGTGGCGACAATGTGCTCAGTGGGTAAGTACGACTCAGTGGGTACTTTGTCTTCAAATACAATGTTAAAACTAAAGAGCATGAGCAGAGGATGATATAAATTGTAGTAAAAAATAGTAGTTTCGTAGTAGGTTTTCGAAAGATATATTTTAACTATGCTGAGCATTTCAAACATCATACATGTACTTAAAGTCAACGAAAGAAAAGGCACTACCGTGATGTTATTTACAGCTGTGCATACTTAGTGTAAAAGTTACCACACGTCAATTACCTATTAAAGTTCTTGCTGAGCAATCCTTAATGTGGAACACCCTCAGGTTTGCTATTTTGAGGAACTGTGAATTGTATTGTTCGGCAAATGAGGTCAAATGTGATGGAATTCCAAATTTGGAAAATGAGATTTGTATGGAAAAAAGCGCCAAATTTGCCAAATATGGTGCGGGGTAAATGTACAATTACGAATCACTTTCGACGCTTTCATGCAAAACAATGTATGTCACTTTACATTACTCTACTATTTGAGAATGGCATTTTTATATTTAGGCGTCCACAATTTTAGAAATTTTTTTTATCTGGACAATGCAAGACAGCAATACAAAAGGTAATATGCAATAAAACCTGTTTTGAAAATGTTGACATTTTGAACGTTATTCCCGATGTACTTCAATTGATGAAAACATAAGCCTTGCAAAAAATTAGCGCTATAACTTAACCCTTAGAGGTCGCTATATTTTTCCCATACGTTGCGTGTGATCAGATTTTTTCAAAGTGGGGTTTCTAATAAATTTTGACACTTTTCCCAAAAAATAACATATCCTTTAAGTGGAGCGTCGCGTCGTCTCGATATGGGATATACTTTTTCCCAAAATCCGTATTTATGATTTTATTCATATTCGGCACGTATGTATATTTTGATATTTCATTAGACTGTGCCAAAAAAAAATTTGGTTTTTTTTTTCAAAAATTATATTAATTTTATTTTTAAGAAAGGTAAAAAAAATTACTGTAATTTTTTTTTCTTAAATTTTTAAATTAACGTCTAGAGGTCTATCATCGCTAGTTTAGATTTTACGGACAATGGGCTGAAATCTGGAAAAAGCGGTCAAAAATCAATAACTTGAGAAAAAATATATATATCGAAACCAGATTTTGCACCTTGCTCTGTATATACCGAATCTATGTTGTTCCCGAAAATGGGCGAAATCGGTCAATAACCACGCCCACTTTTTATATATAGAAATTTTTGAAAAACTTTTTTTTATAATTTGAGTATGCATGTATGGCCTATAAAAATACAATTTTAGTATAATAGAGTGAAAATTTTAAAAGGCTAACTATTACGGTTGACTTTTAATAATTTATTTTCGTTTACATCCTCGTATAGGGGACCATTTTGAATTTTTTTTTTAACTTTTTCCAAATTTTCAAATGATATTTTTTTTCATTTAAGATAACTCCTAAACATATTTTGAGGAAGATTTTTCCGTTTAAAGTGTGCCAATTGGAGCAGGATAATATCGAGTTTTCAAAATTGCAATTTCCCCACACTTTGCCCACCAAAAAAAATGTAAACAAAACAAAATTAAAAAATCAGGTTAAATAACACTCTTGCAAATCTCAAAATCTTTCGTTTAAAAAACAAAATTGTTCAAATCGTATGAAAAATAAAGGCTGTAATGAATGGACCGTTATCTCAGCACATACAAAAAGGCGCATATTTGCGCATCAACAGAAGATAGTAGATACCCCAGAGAATACTTGAAAAAAAAAATTAAAATTTAAATATCTAGCGGGGATCGGGTGGGATGGGCACTCGGCGTGGCCTCCTTATTGAAAAAATTTTAAACATTTCCATAAATAAACGGGAGATTTTTTTATGTCTGCCTTATTTTAAGCCGGAATCGGTGCAAACTAAATCAATACGATGTCCACTAAAGGCTTGAACATAAAATGCTGATTTATTTCGCTATTTGCTAGCTGTATCGACCATGCGAAAAAATTATTGATATACCTGAGTCGTTGTCCTTTATCTAACGAAATACTTAAGCAAAATCAAAAAAATTTTACTCCGTCCTACTTTGATGTTTCTAGATTTTAAAAATGTACTTCATTTGTCCCAATGCCTAAATCGACTTTTGGCCACTTTTTGCAAAATCCAGCCCATTGTGCATTGTTATAAGGCTAGAATACTAGAAAACGGCTAGTGTGAGAAAATTTTGGGAAGTGCGACTTTTGTTGGAATTCAATTTCCTACAAAAATATGTTCAGGTAAATGGTGCTTGAAAACAATGGTTTGCCGTTTTTATACCTTATACTTAACCTCATAGTCTGTAAACCTAAACTAGCGATGATAGACCTATAGACTTTAATAAAAAAATCTGAAAAATTTACAGTAATTTTTTCACCTTTCTGTGGCAAAAAAATTAACCCACTGGATGGCGCTAGAGTCGAGATTTACAAAATACCTATTTATGGGTTTTTTTTGTAATTAAGTGCCTCAAAAACTACTTAACGGATTTTTACCAAAATTTCACAGTTCATTTCATGGATACATGATACATAGCACTACAGTCGCTATATAATATCAAAATCGGTATTTAATATTTTGGCACATACATATGTTTGATATATAACCAAAAACTCCGTCACAAAAAATTAACACGCTAGGTGGTGCTAGAGTCGAGGTAGTTCCATATGAAAATATTACTTACATGGGGCTTAACAGTTGAAAAGGTTATCTCTCCCTTTCCAGTTTTCAAATCTTGTGTTTACGCGGCATAAGCTATGATTATTTCGTTCATTTCATATCTTCTGCATTACATACCAATGAAATTCGCAGATAGTTTATGGAATTTACGGAATACATAGCTTATAGCCGCTTCAACAAATCGTGGTTTTAGCATTGTGCTAGCCTCCTATGCATACTTTTGGAAGGGACCAGTCCCTAAATAAATAAAATGTGGGAAAAGTGAGCAGTCATCCAGATGCCTGTCTCAGAGCCTAGTGCTGAGTGTCATTCAGCTTTTCCTGCTATCTGCAAACTCGTTAATGCTAACGCTCACCCTCATTTAGTAACAACAATAAAATTAAATAAATGGAATTTACAGTCCACTTATAATAAAAAATTAAAAATAAAATTAAAAAATTAATAATTAAAAAATACCGGCGGCGGCGGGATTCGAACCCTGACCGCCGGAGTGTGAGTTGGGTACGTCAACCACTGTGCCACAGCTCATACTCCTTAGCCAATAACTAAATACATATAATAATAAACTACTCTCCGCCCACCATTTAACTTCAGCTTAGACATCTTGTATCTGCAAAAAAAAAAAACCCTGGCATTTTAATATACTCAAAAAAAAAAAGTAGTCAACTTACTATTATGGTATTCATTGAATACTATTCAAGTTCTAGCCCTGTTCGCCCTCAAACACCACATGCTACGTTTATTAATATTTTCCCCCTCGACTTATCTCTTACATAGTCGAACACGTGCTTAGCATGCTGGGTATCATTTATTATGTTAACGCATGTCCTGCAATCCAAGGACATCCCATACAAAGTTTTCTTCGCAGCAA
This sequence comes from Campiglossa producta, assembly GCA_964058755.1. Classification (NCBI taxonomy): domain Eukaryota; kingdom Metazoa; phylum Arthropoda; class Insecta; order Diptera; family Tephritidae; genus Campiglossa; species Campiglossa producta. The sequence continues at coordinate 25,888 of CAXKVI010000345.1, forward strand.
TTGGTCACAATATTTCTTTTTCTTTGACTACAACGATTGGGCTGGTATTTTTGGCAAAATATTGAATGTGATATCGACATTTGCTTGGAATTTCAATGACATATTTGTAATGGCCGTGAGTGTGGCGCTGTCCTCACGTTTTCGTCAACTCAACGAATATATGCTGCGTTTTGCTAAAAAGGTATGGTGAATACTTTTCAATAAACTTTTTTATGGCTTTTTGGTTCTAAAGAATATAACGATTTTCTTTGGTATATTAATATTTTTATTATGTTTTTTTTTTTTATCAATTTAAATTGAATTTTTTTTTGTCTTGTAGATATAATGAAATACATTTTCTTTATTATTCGTTTTTTTTTTTAATTTTACCCATATTTTTAAAAGCGTTTTTTTCTTACAGCCAACCACAGAGAAATTCTGGATGGAGAATCGCATGAATTACCGAAATTTATGCAAGTTATGCGAAGCGACTGATGATACCATTTCTGTTATAACGTTGCTGTGCTTCTCAAATAATCTCTTTTTCATTTGTGGAAAAATTCTAAAGAGCTTACAGTGAGTATTTACTATGTGTTGAAAACTGAGTTTAATGCGAAAAAAAGTAATAAGTATTTTCTTTAAAAAAAGTTTTTCTCTATTTTAATTGTTTAATTTATTCTTTCAATTTCAGAAAGAAACCATCCTTTTCGCACACAATGTACTTTTGGTTTTCACTGGGCTTCCTGCTGGGACGTACTCTAATGCTGTCCTTATATAGTGCTGAAATCCATGATGAATCGCGGCGTCCGCTAATCGCTTTTCGAAGTGTTCCAAATGAATTCTGGTGTCCTGAGGTGAGTAATAGTACATCGTTTTCTCAATATAGAATCAAGTCGCCGACTTGTATATTTGCCAGAAAGAGGTCGAAATTCGGGTCATGTTGCAAACAGTAAATAATATCCTATCCTTTACAAGTGAAAGATGGGCTCTTAAAATCTTCAAAAAATTGTCTCGAGATTGGACTTCAGATTAAATCTATTGACACATTTTTTGAAAGTCAATATTGGTGTTTCTCATTCGTTTCTGGCCTGACTTTACAAAGACGGGATGCCTTGTATTCGTCTCCAATGACATGTTAGATATTACTACTATTTTCAACTACTAGCTGACCCGGCAAACGTTGTTCTGCCACAAATTTATTTCCCTGCATGTTTCTCTAACCCGATCCCTATATCTATTTTAATTCCTATCGCTATCTTCTTTCTTATAGGAGGAACCACGCCCCTGTAGGTGGTGGTAGGGATTGATCTTATATAACTCCACACAAAATTTTAGTGGTCTAATCTTAATACTTCTAGAGATATGGACTATGAAGTATTTCATTTGTATGGGAGGTGCCACGACCCCTTTTTCGTTATCCCCTGCTTTTATGAAGGTGGTAGGAATCAATCTCATACAGCCTCTCACCAAATTTCAGTGGTCTAACATAAATAATTCCAGAGATACGGACAACGAAAAATTCCATTTGTATGGGAGGTGCCACGCCCCCTTTTTCGTCATCCCCAATTTTTATGAAGGTGATAGGGCTCGATATCATACAGCCTCTCACCAAATTTCCGTTGTCTAACATAAATACTTCCAGAGATATGGACTATGAAGTATTTCATTCGTATGGGAGGTGCCACGCCCCCTTTTTCGTTATCCCCAGTTTTTTTGGAGGTGGTAGGGGTCGATCTTATATAACCCCTTACCAAATTTCAGTGGTCTAACCCGAATAGTTCCAGAGATACGGACAATGAAAAATTCCATTTGTATGGGAGGTGCCACGACCCCTATATATATCAAAATATTTTTAAGCCTGTGACCATCCCTGGAAGATATCCAGTGCGTGTGTAAAATTTGGTAACGATCGGCCCATTCGCATCATTGAGAGATGATGTGCTAGCAAAGGGCTATCTATTAACCCAAGCCTTTCACGCGGCGAAGAAAGCTGTCCTTGTTAGAGCCGTCCCTAGGAGGCAGCCGCATAAGTTTTTCAACGGAGGCAAAATACCTGGGAGTAACATTGGACAAGAGAACCTCACATGGAATGCTCATTTGGAGGCTACAATAAATAAAGCAACGAGGGCATTTTTCGCCTGCACTAGATGTTATGGCAAAACATGGGGGCTGTCTCTCAAAATGACGTATTGGGCATTTAATACAGTTGTGAAGCCAATAGTCACCTACGCTTCCCTAGTCTGGTGGCCTAAGGCTGCTCAAAGAACAGCAGCAACTAAATTAAGTAAGTTGCATCGGCTGGTCTGTGTCGGTATAACAGGTGCAATGAGAACGTGCCCTGTTGATGCTTTAAGTGCCCTTGTGGGAATACCTCCCATCCCTATTCTGATAGAGAAGGAAGCCAACTTACTGCATTGAGACTTCAAAATGTTTCTGATCTAAAAATCGGAAATATGGCAGCACATATGAAGATAGTTAAGAACTTCATAAACGATCCTATCTGCAAGTAAGTGATGTAATAATTCCTACGCTCAGGATCACGCGAAAATTTGAGGCTTCAATCGTAGATCGAGTGCTCTGGGAAACAGGGAACCCATATGCTGAATCCGATTCGGAGATTTTGTATACGGATGGATCGAAGCTGGAAGATGGTAAAACGGGAGCTGGTATCTATGGACCAAACTACATACAAAAAATCGCTGCCAATGGGTAGCTACCCCACTATTTTCCAAACGGTAATCCATGCAATAGAAGAGTATTATCCTCAAAGCGAATTTACATTATGTCGGACAGTCAGGCCGCCCTACGTGCCTTGCAGTCGTACACAATAACTTTGAAGGTTCGTTCCCAGGGCATGAAGGACATGACGGCAACGAAAACGCGGACCACCTTGCCAAACATGGTGCTCTAACAGCATTTTATGGTCCGGAACCTTTCTGTGAGCTCACGAAGGTCCACGTAAGGAGACCATAAGCAACTGGGAAGACAAACAGTTTAGGCAGCATTGGCTTAGAAGCCTAGGACAGAGGCAGGCCAAACTCTTTATAGAACCATCGCAAAGAGCATCGGCCAGGCTCATAAATCTAAGAAGGGTGGATGTAAGAACCCTCACTGGGTATTATACGGTCTACGTTTAAGTCTAGTCTACGTTATCACCTGAGTAAATTGAATCTGTCAGATACACCAATTTGTCGGTTTTGCGAACTGAACGATGAAACGCCGGTTCACATACTCTGCGAATGCATTGCGTTAGCAAGAAAGAGAGTTTGGAGGTGCTCAAATTTATAAAGAGCCTCCACATACAGCAATAAGCTGATAGGTCACACAATAGATCGTACTAACTAACACTTTTAGATAGTACATTTTCTTCAGAGAAAAAATTAAAGTGTTACTTTTGATCAGACACAAAATAAATGTGTTAGTTTTCGTCAGACACAAAATTTCTGGTGTTAGTTTTCGTATGACACGTCGGTATGCAACTTCAAAATAGGTCTGAATTTTCATAACTTTTTTTCGAATCTCGTACATATTTAACGTTGGCTTCATTCAACTATAGTCACATTTCCTCTTTCAGAATTTTGACGTTGTTGTCAAAACGTGTAACCTTGCTCGACAATCTTCTATAAAAATTTAAAACCGTTTGGAACCGGTTCCGGCTTTTGAAATGGTTTCTGTTTTGTTCTTTTTCAGAACAAAATAACGGTTACGGCTTCGTTTTCGGTTTTAAAAAATAAATCGGCTACATTTTCGGTCTCGGCTTTGAAGAATTAATCGGTTACGGTTACGTTTTCGGTTGTGAAAAATTATTCCGTTACTGTTACGATTTCGGTCTTGAAAAATTACGGTTACGGTTACGTTTTCGGTTTTGAAAAATTATTCCGTTACTGTTACGGTTTCGGGTTTGAAAAATTAATCGGTTACGGTCACGTTTTCGATTTTGAAAAATTAATCGTTTACGGTTTCGGTTTTGAAAAATTAATCAGTTACGGTTACGGATACGGTCTCAGTCCTTGGTAAGTACATAAGAACTAGTGTAGGTCTACCCAAGTCAGCCAAAGGCAACTTTCCCTTCTTCTCCTGCATATTTTTCCAACACACGACTACAATGCTTGAAATTTTTTGCAAATTCTATTGCTACAATAGACGTTAATCATTGTCCCACTTGTTTTCATTGTTTGCATGGCATGCATTGATTCCTTCCGGCATCCAGGGTAATGTTTAAATATTTCAATTGCTCAATGAACTTTTTCAACTTTACATAGTGTTACACGATAATGATTTTAATTAATGCTTTTGCTTTCCAATTGGACTTCTTTCATTGAGTGGAAATGAAATGAGACGCAGATTAAATGTTGAACGTAATGTGAATTAATGGTTTTAGATAGGGAAAAGTGGTTTGGATGCAGAGAAGGCGGACGAAGTGGATAAGAACTCGTCCAATATTAAACTAGAAAGGGCATACCATGGCTGCTGCCACCACAAAGTCCATTGGTTGAGTCTTTTCCAACTATCAATCAACCAAAAGAGGCGAGCAATATCTGCTGCATATTTAACCAATCCGATAAATTAACTCTTCCATTCACTTATGTGTACTTTTTTAAATGCCTTTATATGTTGGTATATAATTTCGCACGAAATTGTTCTACTGCAGCAAGGATCATGAAGCGCTTTCATGAAATACGATGGTATTTATATACATATATGTAGAATTAAATATTAAAAGCGCACTCCACAAATTGAATACGCAATTTGGCACACGACAAGGATGTGGAGTTATGCGTAAAGATTTCGATAAAATGTAGTTAAAGCTAGACCGAAGGTGTTTTTTTGAGTATAGTCCGAAGTCGGGTTCAAATTTCGGGTTTGCTTTATTTTTATTGATCCGGTGGTTACCGAAGCCATGATCAATGATTTCAGAAGTTCCAATGCTTATCCTATTTATCGGTAAGGATCTATTGTTTTTTTTTTTTTTTTTTGAAGGAATAAAGCTAAAGTGTTCCCAATCTCTCAATTTTTTTCTTAGATGGATACGGAAGACTGACGAAATATTATACCAACTACTTGAATCTAGAAAATACCTGCATTTTTCTAGTATACACGGCTAAAAATTTAGACCGGAAGGTTTTTATGTTAAACCGATTTAATTTTAAACCAAAAAGTTTTAAAAATAAAATAATCATAAAATTATGTCAGTTGGCAGGACTCGAGCTGTGGCGCTCTTAATGACAGCCGACTGCTCTACCGCTGAACTTTGCCGCACACAACAGTTTTGTGAGCAAAATTCAACGACTTTCAAAAAAATCAAACAAACAAATTTAAGACTGCCCTTTCATTTAGATCTAAAATCGAAAACAAAAGAAATTGAAATTCTTTTTAGGTAGTTGAAAGGTTTGGAATACCGTAAAAAAAATTAAAAAAAAACTGCTTAAACTTAGTTATTTTTGTAATATTTTTCACACATGAAACAAAATTTGGGCTACCTAGAGCAACCTTGGGCCAGGGAAATTGTTCGAAAATTTGACAGCCAAATCCACAAACATTATTGCGCTCTTAGTTTGGCCTCTCTAACAATGAAATTGTTGTTGAGCTTGTGAGAGCATTATGATCGCACTGACCAATCAATGAATGCCGTTTGTTATATCTTAACATACGCTGTTGCTTCGATACGTGGAAGAGAGCGATGGAGCATAAAGAGATAACATAATTTTATAAGTGCGATGACCGCTCTTTCACTAATACATCCTCACTTCAAATTCTGCCGTGCCCTGCCTTGGACAGTCAAAAGAGCAGCCTTTCAAAAATTGAGCAATCAAAGTAAACAAGTCTCAATCACGGTTGCCACTAAAAAAAAATGTTCCGTCTAAATTACCAACCAAATCGAACCAAATTAGAAAAAAAAATCGCAAATGGACGTGATGAGCATTATCGTCCGCTCCTATAATAAGATGACCCGTACAAAAATTAGACACCAGATCTCACACCTCCGTTTGTGGTGGAGGATCTTCGGCATTGTAGGTCATATATGTAGACCGACACGATCGTCAGGCTGGTGCTGCCGACTATTAAAGTTATAGTTAGGTAGAAGAAAGGTGTTGAGGTCAGATTTAACCAAAATACAGGTTCTGACTTCGCCCTCCTTGCTGGCTCGAATGAGCTAGAAACCCTTAGTCCCCAATGCGCAAATCCTAGAGCTGTTGACCCAGGGTTCTTGGATGAGGACCACATCCACGACGCCTTTAGAAAGACGACTACTTAAAGCAGCCGAGGCTACATTAGATTTGTTCAGGTTTGTTTGAAGCACCACCAACATGAGAGCGATCAGACTTCCCTGCCGTCCCCATATCGTCGAGGTCTGCCCTGTCCCGAAGGCTGTCTCTCAACGACGAGTTGAGAGCAACTGCGCGATTTGGCGTAGCGGAAGCCAGTCGACGACCTCGATTTTTGCACCTTCGTAGACTTTCCTCAGTCATGCAGCCGCTGCCTCGTACAGTGTAACAGTTCTTGCGTCGTCGCACGCGACAATTTTAGTCTGTCCCTGGTGCCAAGCCGCATCCGTGACCGCCGCCGAACCACCTGGAGACCCCAAGTAAAGGTCGATGAAAACGTTTCTAAGAGCGTTCCGGAAGTGCCGCCACTGGTCCTTGAGGATGGCCAAACGGTCGTTGCCTCGGTCAAGAATGCCTATAAGGATCCTGTTCTTGGTTACATCAGCAAAGCTTGGTTTGCCCACTCCGGGGGTGTTTTGATGCCGCTTGGGATGGTATTTTAACTCCACGCCCGATCTCTGGCGTTTGAAGGGTTTGTGAGAGAAGAGATTGTGCTAACTCCACACATTTACGAAGAGCGGCGGGAAGATGCCTCTTGGGAGTCCGGACCCGTAGTGTTTTTCTCGGTCGCTCCTTGTGCTGAAAGCCCATTTATTGCTTCTCTTTCCTTTGGATCTTTGATGGAAGTTCAGCATGCGCTGTTGTCCGCTTAGCTGCATAGGCAGCCGCACTGATGCTGGCTCCCATCAAGTCACTCTTACTTGATACATAGGTTGAACGACCCGTAGTTGCCATCACTGTCGGTCCCCGGTTGATTTTGAAGTGAAGGTTGTCCCCCGACGCTGTGCTTTTGCTTGATCCAGCATAGCTCTCCTCTGCTGAGGAGTGAACGAGGTTGTTGATTGTTTAATATTTTGTTTTGTGTTTTTCATCTTGTTCATACGACCCATCGCCGAACAAGGCCAGCTTAGGTTCAAGGAATGAGTGAGGGGAAAGTGTGTCGTCCGCCGCGACAGAGCCCCATACCGCGGTAAGACCATAGATACTCTCTGAGGCGGCCCGGTATCAGAGAGCCTCCGTTCGACTATATCCACGATTTGCATCCCGGCTGCAAACGTCCAAGGGGCACGGTATCGCATAACACCCTGGAATGGGAGGGGGAAGATTTGTGTCGTCGCGCCAGAGAGGCAGGCTGCTCTCGTGATGTAGTATCATGCGGATCTATGATCACAAGGGTAGCGTAGCCCTGTGGATGTCGACTTAAGCTCTCGAACCGCGGCAAGGTGTCCACCCTTCACGAGGGTTTTTTTTCTTAACTAGAAGGAAATTTGATAATTCTACTGTAAATTTAAAATTTGCAAAATTATTCGAGTGACGAAATCGATTTTTATCAATTAACAAAAAAAAAAAAAAAAAAAAATTAATGACCGTTTGCTCATGTATCGTTTAATTTTAAAGTTCACTATATGGTCTCTAGCTCCCACCCAAGGCACTCTCACGTTTACTATACAAATTGACTGTTTTTGTTTTTTTTTTTTACTTTCTTCCCAACATTTTTTACAAATTGAATTTCCGCAACTTACATCACGTGCCAACATCAATTTACACATGCTCACAGCTTAAGCGTTTCTCAGAGGAAGTAACCACAGATGTGGTAGCATTGTCGGGTATGAAATTCTTTTATTTAACCCGTGGATTGGTGCTCTCGGTAAGTTAACCCATTGTGCGCCATATGTGCTACTATATGAGCGTGTGTTTTATTTATGAAAAATGGAAAAAGAAATATAAAACTGTTGATTTATTAACATATTAAAGCCGCTCAGTAAGTGATTAATAATACACATTTACAATTTGTTGTTTATTTACTTCAGCTGTTTTACTACGTATTTATTCTTTCGCATCATTATCAAGTTCATGTAAATATTTACCTACATATTCGGGTTTTGCAGGTAGCCGGCAGCATTGTCACCTACGAATTGGTTTTATTGCAATTCAATAAAGAGGATAAAATAAATGATTGCTTCTTCGAAAATTGAATTAACCTGCATGCATACGCACATATTTGTATTGGATGTGGACAAGGGAACGATTACATATATAGTTTTAAATTTTGTCTGTGTGTATTTTCTTGTACTATATATATGTATATGTGTATGTAATTGATCAAATGATTTTCAGAAAAAAGAAAATATATTTCAGAAAACCTCAAATGTATATCAGATATTTCAAATTTACCTTATTTGTGGTTTTCTGAAATACATTTGAAAAATCTAAAATACATTTGATATTTTTTATAACAAATTTGAACTTTTCTGTATTAGGTAGGTAGGTAGGTTCAAGTGGCTGCCGCAGAGGCACACTTAGGCCAGTTTTGAAGGCCCGTTGTGATACCACCAACACAAGGAAAGTCAGCCCCGGGACCCAGCCATATGGAAAATCCCTGAGTTGTTGGGATTTTCCACATAGCAGAATCCCGGGACTGACACTCCTAAACCGACACCGTTACTCCTCCTCGAACCACTTAGATGACTTTATGAAGCCCATCAAGTCCTTTATGTCCAGTTCCGCGATCTGGCTTAGACTATCTAGGAACGGAACTCCCAAAAAGCGCGTTCTCACGCCGCTTAAAGCCGGACAGTTGCAGATGAGGTGCTCCACCGTTTCCTCCTCCTCATCATCTTTGCAACTCCTGCAGCATCGTCGGTAGGGCACACTTAGCCTTTCTGCATGCCTACCAATGAGGCAGTGACCGGTTAATACCCCTATCAATATGCAGATTTCCCTCCTAGTTAGGGCATAAATGCGTCTAGACCTTTTAAGATCCCATTTTGGCCAGGTTTGTTTCGATATCCGACACCCTGGGGATTGCAGCCATCTTTCGTTGGCTTGACGGAGTGTGTGCTCCTTCAGCATTAGTTTGCATGTGGCAAACGGCATACCTAAGCGCTCTTTATCCCGAAGAACCTGCTTGGTCGTGCCCTGCCTGGCAAGCTCGTCTGCCTTACAGTTTCCCTCAATGTCCCTATGTCCCGGGACCCATATGAGGTTTACGCGGTTCTGTTGGGCCATCTCCTGAAGAGATCGACGACAGCTGAGCGTCAGTTCAGAGTTGAACGTGTATGAGCCAAGGGATTTGATTGCCGCCTGGCTATCGCTGAAAATAGTGATATCTCCTCCGATAACACGTTTGCTTACCCAGGCCGCGGCGTCCCGGATTGCCGAGACTTCCGCCTGGAAGACGCTACAATGATCAGGTAGTCTGAAGGAGAGTTCAAGGTCCAAATCCCTTGAATAAACCCCTCCTCCAACTCTGCCGTCCAACTTCGAGCCGTCGGTGTATATGGAAGTGCCACCATTTGTTTCGGGACACCAATCCGTCCTCTCCCAGTCTTCTCTGCTGGGAATGTTTATTTTGAAGCAGCTATCCCCGACTGTAGTGGTCGCACAACGATCTGTGCTTAAAGGGAGAAAGCTGTAAGATTCCAGAATACTGGAGTGTCCAATAGTACCCGCACCCCAACTGGAGGTTTCTCTTAGGCGCAGAGCTGATGCCGCCGCTGACCGAAACCCTTCCAGATCAAGTGGCAAAATGCCCAGAATGGCCTGGAGGGCTTCGTTGGGCGTTGTCCTTAGCGCACCGCTTATACAGATCATATTGGATCTATGGACTTTCCGCAACAGATTCAGGTATGTTGTCTTGCTCAGTGCCGGCCACCATACGACGACTCCATACAGCATGATTGGGCGAATGATGGCCGTGTAGATCCAACTGCATACTCTAGGGCTGAGCCCCCATTTTTTACCAATGGCTCTTTTGCATGTGTAAAGAGCGATGCAAGCTTTCTTCTGGCGCTGAAGAACATTCTCCTTCCAATTCAGTTTCCTGTCCAGAACTATGCCTAGAAACTTGGCCTTATCCGACAAGCCCAGGCGCGTGCCATCTAGTTCTGGTAGGCTTAGTGGCGGTATTTTGTACCGGTTGGTGAAGAGGACAAGTTCCACTTTCCCCGGGTTGATACTAAGTCCGCAGCGAGAGGACCACCTCGAAACCTCTCGCAGTGCTACTTGCATCAGGTCACACAGAGTTTGTGGGAACTTGCCTCTGAATGCAATAGCTAAATCGTCTGCGTATGCCACTATCTTCCCGCCCCCCCAGCTTGTGTCACGTAGCAACGAGTTGACTGTGAGGTTCCATAAAAGCGGGGAAAGAACACCACCCTGGGGCGTTCCCCTTGTGACATAGCGTGATAACTCGACCGTACCAAGTGAAGAAGCTATTTTCCTTCCTCTTAGAAGTTGGTCAATTAAACCAGTTAGAGGTCTATCTACGCCCAGATTAGTTAGAGCGGAGTTGATCGCCTCCGGGCTTATATTGTTGAAAGCCCCCTCAATGTCTAAGAAGGCCACGAGACAGTAGTCCTTTTCACACAGCGATTTCTCAATGACAGATACTAGGCTGTGCAGAGCAGTTTCTGTTGATTTACTCTTGGTGTATGCATGCTGATAGCTAGAAATAAGGTTGCTATCAATAGTCGTTGAAAGGTAGTCGCTTAGTATCCTCTCAAAGGTTTTGAGTACTAAGGACGAGAGACTGATCGGTCTGTAATCTTTTGGCTCGTAGTGGGATGCCTTCCCAGCCTTAGGGATAAACACTACCGTGGCGCTTCTCCAGGAGCCCGGAATGTGGTTGAGAGCCAGGCAGGCTGTGAAGAGAAATACCAGCCATTTAGCTGATGTCTCCAACGTGTTTATAAGTTGCGCGGGGATAATCCCGTCCGGCCCGGCACCCTTATACGGTTCAAAGCTCTTAACTGCCCACCTTACTCTTTCCTCAGTGATGGGTATATTTACTGCCAGGTTTGTTGCAGGTGCTAGTGGTGCATCATGCAGATTCCCCGGAAAATGTGTATTCAAGAGCAGCTCAAGGGTTTCCTCTTCCGTGCTGGTCCAGGATCCGTCAGGCTTTCGCAAATAGCTGATGGTTGTTTGACTTTTCGAGAGGACTCGTCTAAGTCTCGCTGTGTCGTCGACCTTTTCGACGCCAGTGCAGAAATTTCTCCACGAGGTTCTCTTCGCCTGTCTCAGAGCTTTTTTGTAGGCCCTTAGTTTAGCTTTATATTCATGCCAATGAGGCTCAGAGCCGAAGCTCTTGGCCTTGTTAAATTGTTTCCGGCATGATATTCGGAGCGAGTCCAAATCGTAGGACCACCAATGTGGCCTGTGTTTACCGCGTGGTTTTGACACTGGACAAGCCTGTCCTAGAGCATTTGAGAGCGCCGATGTAAATGTAGTAACAAGATCCTCCAGCTCCTCTACTGATGAGGGGGCTTGTGAGGGCAGTACTGGTAGGTCTCTGTCTAATATTTCATTGTGTAACTGCCAATCAGTGTTACGTGGATTGCGCTTCATGATTGGTTGTTCTACAATAAAGTCTAAAACCATTTCTATGTAACGGTGGTCGGAGAAAGAATGTTCTTCCAGAACCCGCCATTTTCTGACCCACTCATAAGCGCCTTCACTACAGATAGTGAGGTCTATGACCTCCCTGCGGGTCTTAGTGATAAAAGTAGGCTCATTACCCACGTTGCAAATCACCAGGTTGGTTGTTAAGAGGTAATCAAACAGAGACTCGCCCCTGGCATTGATGTCGGAGCTCCCCCATTGGACATGGTGAGCATTAGCGTCCGCTCCAATAATAAGATTACCCGTGCAGAAATTTGACACCAGGTCTTTCACCTCCGTTTGTGGTGGGGGTTCTTCGGCGTCGTAGGGCATATAGACCGACGCCACCGTCAGGCGGGTGCTGTCGACCGTTAGACTGATAGCGGTAATATCACCATTGGTGTAGTTAGGTAGGAGAAAGGAGTTCAACTCAGACTTGACCAAAATACACGTTCTGACTTTGCTCTCCTCGCTGGCTCGAATGAGCTTGAAGCCCTTAGTCCCCAATCCGCAGATTCTCGAGCTATTGACCCAGGGTTCTTGGATGAGGACCACATCCACGTCGCCTTTAGAAAGACGACTACTTAAAGCAGCCGAAGCCACTTTAGATTTGTGCAAATTAATCTGAAGCACCACCAACATGAGAGCGCACAGACTTCCCTGCCGTCCCCATATCGTCGAGGTTTGCTCCATCCCGGAGGTTGCCTATCAACGACGAGTTGTTCCGATTAACTGCCCGATGTGGCGTTGCAGGAGTCCTGCTGCCTGTAGCGTTAGATGTTAGTCGCTCAGCGTTGGCTGCTACCACCGTGACGTCGAGGACTTCCTCGTCCTGTAGGCTGTCCTCCATCTCCGAGTTGTTCACAGCACTATCGCCAAGAGACGTGGCGGATAACATGCTTTCCGCATCGGAATCCTCCGCTTCCTCTTCTGGTAATAAGTTTTCCGGTTCCCCCGGAGCAGCCGAGAAGGCAGCGCGCTGAGCATCACCACGATATACGTGGATAACGATCTGGCCTACGCTGTAGTGTACTAGGCCATTGCACCTTTTGAGGGGCTCGATTGACTCTTTATTCATGGTGAACACCACCTGTCTGTCGGGCCCTACCGCATCCCCGACCAGATTGACACTCCAGTCATGCGTTGGGAGGGACGGATTCATTAGCCGTAGCATCCCGAGTATTCTCTCGGGTTCGTCAGGGATGGCCGGAATCCACGCCCTTGCCCTTGGACGAGCTGGAATGTCCTTCCAGTCGACGACCTCTATCTTTGCGCCCTGGTAGACTTCACCCAGTTTAGCAGCTGCTGCCTTGTACAGTGCTACGGTTTTTGCATCCTCGCATGCGAGTAATTTAATTTGGCCCTGGTGCCAACCCGCATCCGTTACTCGTGCCGAACTACCCGGAAACTCCGGAGCAACGTTGAGAAGAATGTTGCCGAGTTCATTTCGCACGTAACGCCACCGGTCCTTGGGGATGGCCAGACGGTCATTGCCTCGGTCAAGGACGCCTATAAGGATCCTGTCCTTGGTTACCTCAGCAAAGCTTAGTTTGCCCGCTCCAGAGGTATTCTGATGCCGCTTGGGAGGGGGAATAAACTCCAGATCCGATCTCTGGCGCTTGAAAGGGTTAACTTTTAACCTCTTTGGCATGTACGAATTTTGGAAATCCGGTATCACAGCTTTCGCTAGCTCTACAGATTTACTGGAATTCGGCGACAGTGATTCCTGCGGTACCCCTTCATACCTCTTCAGGATCTTTGCAGCCAATCTTTTCTCGTGGTATGTGAAGCGGCGGGGAGATGTCTCCCTGGAGTGCGGACCCGTAGTTGCCATCGCGGTCGCTCTCCTTGCCGACATCTCAGTTGCAGCTTCCTTCTCCTTCGAAACTCCGAGGCCAGGTCGTGAGACCGCTGCCACAGACGTAAAGATACTGGTTTTCATATCAGCGGTTGATGGGAGTTTAGCATCCGCCGTTGTCCGCTTAGCTGCGTTGGCAACCGCACTGGTGCTAGCTCCCATCAAGTCAATCTTATTCGATAGAGGGTTGGTTGACCGACTCGTAGTTGCCATCGCTGTCGATCCCCCCCTTGATTGTGGAACGGAGGTTGTCCTCCGGCGTTGTTGTTGCTTCCTCGCCTGCTCCTCCATAGCTCTCCTTTGCTGAGGAGTGAAGTTTGGCGTTGTTTGTTTTTTAGATTTTTCGTTTTTATTCAGGTTATTCGAGTTCATCTTGTTCGTACGACCCATCGCCGGACAAGGCCAGCTTAGGGTCAAGGGAAGAGTAGGGGAAAATGTGTCGTCCGCCGCGGCAGAGCCCCGTACCGCGGTAAGGCCATGCTTACTCTCTGAGGCGACCCGGTGTCAGAGAGGCTCCGTTCAAATACAGCCACGATTTGCCTCCCGGCTGCAAACGTCCAATGGGCACGGTTTCGCGTAACACCCTGGATTGGGAGGGGGAAGATCTTTGTCGTCGCGCCAGAGAGGCTAGGCTGCTCTCGTGATGAAGTGCCGTACGGAGCTATGATCACAAGGGCAGCGTAGCCCTGTGGCTATCGACTTAAGCCCTCGTACCGCGGCAAGGTATCCACCCTTCACGAGGGACTTTTCTGTATTAAAACTAAGGAATTCTGAAGAACATTTGGAATATCTGAAATACATTTGGGGGTTTCTGAAAAATATTTGGTCTTTCGGAAAAACAATTCAGCTGTTCGGAAATACATTTTATCTTTCTGAAATACAGTAGGAAAAGGTGTTATGATTTCAGTCAGATTTATAGTTGTATACTAGTATTTTTCTTGCTAAATATGCCCATATACATATAATAAATCGGCCCCAGTTTTTACGTTGCTTCTTAATGAAAATTCGCATTTGTGTGAAACGAGAAAATTGACTTTAAAGTTTTGCTTAAACATTTGACGTTCTTTCAAAGCTATTAAGGAAAACTTACATAAAAATTATGCAAAGCCATAAAAGAAGTTGCTTATTCGAAATAAAAAAGCATAAGTTTATTTTTAGTACATTGTATGAAAAAAAAAAAAAGGACGTGTGGCACTCGTGGACTGCCGCGGTAAAGCTATTGCATATTATCAACTTATGCGATTAAAATATTTATGCAACATTTTGTTTTTCTTTGATATTAGTTCAAGTTTTGTCTTTGATATTAATTGGTGTTACACTTGGTAAGCGTGGTGACCGACAAGAAAACAAATTTTTACTTTTAAGCTTGGTATTGTCTTCATGCGTGAAAAATGTTGCAAGTAGCTTAAACACCATTTTAAAACACTTTTTTGATAAATGAAGTATAACAAAGGTTTCTAACATAGTATTACTACCGTGTAGAGTAGTTTTTCAAGCCGTAAAATCAAAGGATTTGGAATTATAGGCGTTACCAACAATTCACGGCAAAAAAAGTTGCAAAGGCAATTACGCCATGATAAATCAAGTTCAAGACGTGAAAAGGACTGAATAAGATGGGAAACGATGATAGTAAAATATTTTTTATTCTAGTCATTAAGATTGCGAATTCAAATGTTTTCTAGGCCACTTGCAACATTTTTCACGAAGACAATACCCAGCTTTATTGAATACTAGCAGAGTACCCATTTTATACATACCTGATTTTAAACCACATTTAAATAAAAGTAAGTTACTTCATGTTAGTAATTTGAGCTTTTAATTAGTTAATTATTTATAATTAATTATTTATAATTGAAATTATAGCTTTATGGTAACTGAAATAGGAAACATACGTTTGAGACTTGATATCCTCTAAGTATCTTGAAAATACCGCGTCAATGGTGGTCCCATATTTTGTTGTGGATTTTTTGGATCATTATTTATTTTCAAATTGAATTTTTCAAAAAGAAAACTTGTCAGCGGCTCTGATTTTTTATCAGCGAAGTTGATCTTGAAATCGCCGGCCAAGATAAGTGGAAATTTATCACCATTTGTACCAAGTGTTTTTGCCCCTTCTACCGAGTACTCCAGTAAAGTGCGATGAATAAAATGCTCTACCTCTTCCAATTTTGGATTCGGCGAAATGTAGATTGCTACCATGACAATGTGTAAACCATTACTAAGTTTGCATAAGCCCGCAGAAATATCTCCAACAAATGAGTACATATCATTAACATCGCTAACGTGTCCATTATTTATTTCAATATTCAGAGACATAATATTAGTAACATTATTGTTATTTTGGTAAATAGCTACACCACCATTAGGAGCAGTATCTCGTTTGAATTGAACAATACATTTGAAATTAGGTATTTCAATCGGATTATCACGCGTCATGCAAGTTTCGGTAAGAAGTAAGACATTTGTTTGTCTGGTAACTGAATCTTGTAAATCGTATTTGTGACTATTTAGACTTTGGCAATTGAAAGTCATTATTGAAATGCCATTTCTATTACTAATGAAATCTAAGACGCTTTGAGCTATCGTCTGAACATTATTTAAAGACAATCTTTTAAATTCTTGCAACAAAGATGCAGTCGATGCAGCTTGCTTTCGATTATGATAAAACTTAAATGCGGCATTATCGTTTTTGGTCGTGATATACAATTTTTCATGAACGTTTGAGTTCATATAAATATTGATGATGTGACGTTGACTCATGAACATTTGAGTTCATATGAATATTGAAGATGTGACGTTGACTCATGAACATTTGAGTTCATGTGAATATTGATGATGTGACGTTGACTCATGAACATTTGAGTTCATATGAATATTGAAGATGTGACGTTGACTCATGAACATTTGAGTTCATGTGAATATTGATGATGTGACGTTGACTCATGAACATTTGAGTTCATATGAATATTGAAGATGTGACGTTGACTCATGAACATTTGAGTTCATGTGAATATTGATGATGTGACGTTGAATCATGAACATTTGAGTTCATATGAATATTGAAGATGTGACGTTGACTCATGAACATTTGAGTTCATGTGAATATTGATGATGTGACGTTGACTCATGAACATTTGAGTTCATATGAATATTGATGATGTGACGTTGACTCATGAACGTTTGAGTTCATATAAATATTGATGATGTGACGTTGACTCATGAACATTTGAGTTCATATGAATATTGATGATGTGACGTTGACTCATGAACATTTGATCCGGATCCGGATCCGGACCTCGACCCGGACCCGAATCTGGCTTTAATTTTGACCCGGATCCGGATCCGGATCCAGATCCGGATCCGGACCTCGACCCGGACCTGGATCCGGACCCTGACCCGGACCCAGATGTGACTTTGACTTTGACCCGTACCTTAACTTTATATAGAGATAGTACCTGGGTGACCGAGCTTGCTCGGTGCTATCAATTTAGTGCTAACTTTACTTACCAACCTTGTGAGGATGTGTTACACTGTCCTTTATATGTGGGCAAATTATTAAAATTTTTTAATTTTCGTAGCCGTAATGGACTTTTTGCGGACTACCCTACTTGAAAATATTTTAGTTGGTATGTCAGCAAAAATACCTTTCATTTGATACCCATATTGGCATATCAAGCTCCATAAATAAAAAAAAAATTAAATAGGTGGCAACCCTGTAAACTACTCGAAATGTCAACCCTAAAGTAGATAGCCTTGGAATCCTTCATACTGTCACCATACCAAATTTCATCCAAATCGGTCAACCGGTGCTCGAGATAGTACTGCGGTAAGGTGGCAACCCTAGGTCGCAACCCTACTTGAAAATACTTAAGTTGGTATCTCGCCGAAAGTACCTTTCATATGATACACATATTGGCATATCTTGCTCCATAATTAAAAAAAAAGGGATAGGTGGCAACCCTGTAAACCGCCTCAAGTGGCAACCCTAAAGTGCATAGTCTTAAATCGATCATACTATCACCATTCCAAATTTCAGCCAATTCGGTCAAGCGATTCTCGAGATAGTAACGGATATACAAATATATTGTGGTAAGGTGGCAACCCTTCTTGAAAATATTTTAGTTGGTATCTCGCCGAAAATACCTTTCATATGATACCCATATTGGCATATCTTGCTCCATAATTTAAAAAAAAGTGATAGGTGGCAACCCTGTAAACCGCCCCAAGTGGCAACCATAAAGTGGGTAGTCTTAAAATCGATCATACTATCACCATGCCAAATTTCAGCCAATTCGGTCAAGCGATTCTCGATATAGTACCGGATATACAAATATACTGTGGTAAGGTGGCAACCCTAGGTGGCAACTCTACTTGAAAATATTTTAGTTGGTATCTCGCCGAAAATACCTTTCATATGATACCCATATTGGCATATCTTGCTCCATAATTTAAAAAAAATGGGATAGGTGGCAACCCTGTAAACCGCCCCAAGTGGCAACCCTAAAGTGGGTAGTCTTAGAATCCATCATACTATCTTTGTGCCAAATTTCATCCCAATCGGTCAAGCGGTTCTCGAGATAGTACGAACATACAAAAATACAAATATACAAGATTAACTCGTTTAAAGATATTAGATAAAATTTTCGAATCTTTTCGAACCTTTTCGAACCTTTTCGAACCTTTTCGAACCTTTTCGAACCTTTTCGAACCTTTTTTGAAAAATATCCGTCACTAACTTTTGATTTGGTGCCAGGCCTGCGATAAAATCTATGCAATAGCTTAAAACGGAACATACCCCTTTCTTCCACAATTCATATTGAAAAGTTGTGTACATACATATCTCCTTCATCAACGAATTATCTTCTACAATTTTCACGATATCCAGGTTTTGATAAGACAGAAATCTAGATATGCATAAAAACTATTCACCAATGTCAAAAACAGAAAAACAGAGTCAGAATGCGACATACCCCCTTCATCCATGCATTTCTTCAAATATGAACACAAGTAGTTGAAAAGGAAGTAAAGAGAAGGAACATTGCACTCAAGTTGAGTGAATTGAATGAGATTTGCTTAATTGAAATGAGCAAAGTACATGAAAAACTTTTATATAAAGTTTTGGTATGTACTCGTACAAGTTTGAC